>JAZGVS010001236.1:0-10308 GCA_037356235.1 Bacterosira constricta
CTCGAATGTGGGAGGGATACGGAGTGAAATACTTCAAATCAAAATGGAACGCCCTTTGCAAGTCGTATACAATCACTACATATAACATTTAATCCTAAAACAATAACTATATAATGCTCATTCTCTCCCCGTGTCATTTATCATCGCCACACAAAGACTGTCGTTACATTTTAAAAATTGGGGCCATAACATGCACACCAACATGGCCACCGAAGTTGTTACCATCGAGAACTTTCCAGTCATGACATAGCCTGAATTGGCCTACTGCTTTATTGCATCAGACTGCCTCACAACATAACCCCCAATAATCCCTTTTGCTGATATAGTACGGCTCCCACATGTTCAGAAAAATCTATCATAGTCATTACACTTCACTCTGTACAAAAATCACCATCCCTACTCGAACTACTATGGCTGCTGTGGCTACCATGACTGCTATAGCTGGATGATGATATACTCGTTCTATCATCATCATCGTCATCGTCGCCTCATCCATTACTTGCAAAACATCTAGATCCAGTTCACCTGCATTTGTCTCTCCTCTCGCATCTACCCTAGTTACCGAACCTTGAGCAATCAACGCCATCATCATCATCACCATCGCTGTCGTCTGCATCATCATCATCATTTCTCCTACCCGAAACACATTGTTGTTACTTTCTCTATATCGATATCTACAATCACCCCTATTGACTTTGAGCAAAAAGTATCGTAATCATGTAATCTAATAAAATGGATAAGGTATTATATAGTACAGAACCTGGCAGAGCCCGTAAGATTAGAACCATAGTTCTAAACCCAACCCGACTAATAAGACATGATGCCATGTTCTTAGTATCGAATCAAACCACCAACACCAAGAGCGCAGCAAGAAGACTGTCCGTATGACATATGTATGCTGGCGTAACTAACCGTGACCAAGCCAGCTAGAGGGTGCGATGCTGCTTGCTGCTGTATCTTGAGAGAAGGCATGAGCTGTTTCTTGCGGGGCTTAAGTTGCCACGGAAATCTAAGCAGCTCGTTTGGGTGATATGACGGAATAATGCCAAGAGACAATTTGTGTCTCCTTCGTTTTTACTGATGCTCCAACAGAGAGATCATAGTTGGATAGACGACTGAGTAATAGAAGCAGAAAAATGCAATCCTTGTTGATATCCGCAGCAGGCGTAAGTAGCTGAATGCTAATAGAAAAATATGAAGAATTGGGTCCAATAAATTGTTCTCTTATTCTGATTTGCAGAGTGGCACTCTAGGGTATTGTTAGGCTTAGCATGAGACACACTTTTGTGCACGACACGATACTACTGTAGATCATGCGAAGCTATGATACGAAAAGTGTTGAGGACATATTCTTAAACCAAATAGCACTGATCTACTCCTGTCCATCCCACTCCTGTGTTCTAAAGTGAACTTCTTATAGGCTCTCTACACAGTCAATTTTATCTCCAAGTTTCCAATGATATTTCTGGCATTCTTTTCCACAATACCAAACACCATTGCATCTATTGCATCTTTTCATAGTCTCAGGAAGATCCTTGGCATCTTCCCCACAGGTCGCGCAGTAAGCACGGTAATGCTCTTCCATATCTGTAACCATTCCTCCGCATCACACTGTCCATCTTCCTCGGCTTTACGCATCAAATAGAAAGTCCTCGGAACAGTACTGTGGCCAGGGATGTTCCTGCCTTGATATTGTTCAATCGTGGGTTTTATTAACGTCATTCCGAGGTAGTAGGCTTCAGCATTGCCATTTCTTCCCACTGGTCCTTCCAGATAGTTTTTTGCTCTCACAAATGACTTTAACCCAACTGATCCGTCATAGAATAGTTTTCCCAACATGAATTCAGAAATATTCTTCTCGCCCTTTGAATTGTCCTCCGTAACTTCTTGACCAGAACAATGGAGTTCCTGGAATCCAGGATTTCCCATATCAGCAGCACCCTTCAGCAATGGGAACGCCTTTGTGAAGGGTTGTGAAACACATTCCTCCCCTGAGTAGTAGAACACTCCTACCTAGTACTTTTAAGGCGAGTGGATAACGATTTTTTGCTGATTTCTCAAACCATTCTAATGCAAGTGTTTTCTCTGCCATTGAAATACCTTAAAGCTTTTTGATGCTGCGCCTATGGTACCACCCGCTCTGATTTTCTCTACAGAGTGGACAGTTTTTCAATCGTTGTAGCTTGAAGCATTTGATGCACAATTCTCCCTCACAACATAAAAAGTGGGACATGGAATCTATATCAGTAATTTGTGTTTCTTCAAGGCAAACGGGGCTTTTGATGATTGCGAACTACTGCATCAACACGATTGGCTTCCAGTATAGGAGTTCGTACTCTTCTACTTTGTTGGCAATATTTTTGAATAGTACCCCCTGTCTGGCTCGCTCACCGTGAGATTGAGATAAGGAATGTATTTTTATTGGCTATATTATTTTTCGGAGATGATGATGGGCTTGGCACTTGGCACATGACACTTCATGGACGCTGGTGCCGTCTAGCTCGTGACGCTACAATCTTGGTTTTGTTATTTTTATTTTGGTAGGGTTCATTCCGTCATCTCCCGTCCGGGTTGTTGCTTCAGAGTGCTTCAGCTTCAGGTTGGCGAAGTTGGCTTCATCTTCATCATTGTCTTGTTGTGACAATTATTTGTGTTCCTTGGTCGTTGCCGGGCGGCTGGTTCCTTGTCTTTTACGGTATTTTCTTGTTCGCGCCATTTTTACGGACAGACCTGACGTTGAAGATCTTCTGTTAGAACGAAAGGAGCCAGAACGTTGATTGGCATCAAGATTCTGTTGATCCTTTAGGCGTAAGTAAATATAAATAAGTATTTGTAATATATGTCTCAAGAGATAACTAAACTATGACATGATAGATTATTTGAAATGACATTGAATATATTTTTACATTTTCATTATGCTTATACACTTTGAAGCTTGAAGCCCTCTTGCTTCCCTCTTGCCTCTTTATGAATCTATGAATCATGAGAATCTCATGAACAAAACTGACTGTGCAGAACTATCGACCAGCGACCAAACCACCGACCCTTTCGACCGACAGCCCTGCACTGCAACGTACCGAAGACCATCATTGGATTACAATTTGATTCCATCGAATCTCTCATAAACTGTTCACCGTGTACTGAATCTTTTGCGCGCTAAATAATAGAGGTGAGAATGACGGGTATTGATTGGAGGGCTGGATGGCGATGGATATAGGTTGATGATATATTCTATTATTTGTTGCTGGCAGATGATGCGCTCAGAAAAAAATGCCTCAGGTGACTATATCTGGGCGTTCGTTCGATCGTTTGTATTTGCTTGGAGGTGTGTGGCGTTTGGCTGATCGTTCATTACTCGTTTTTTGGCGCTCGGGCCTTTGCGCCTTTGGTTTGGTACAAAGGTTGGCAAATCTGCTTGTCGTGTCTACTTTTTGAGAGGTGGTTCATCTGATCTGTAATCTCGTCGTGTATAATTGGCGGAAGCGATGCCTTGTCAGCTCTGTCCGTTGAGTAGACGCCGTCGTGGATGTATATATCCTCATTGTTGTTATAATTCAGCGTGTGCATGCTTGGATCATTGCTCTAAATTTTCTTCTTCGTCATGTCATATAATATATTCATCTCCTTTTGCCTCTTTCCTTTTTTCCCGTGTACTCATGATACAACAATTACAGGTATTAATTAGAAAGCAAAATTTGGATTACTGCGTATAGAGGTTAGGCTACCAAGTGCATCATCAATTTATAAAGCTAAAAGCTCGTATCACGCGCAGCGCATCATTTGTTGCAACTACCGAAACAAGAGGTGAGACGATGTTCTTCTGCCATATTGCGCTGCGGCTATTGATGGGAGGGCGTGGATATGGGTAGGCTGATGATATATATATATATTCATAGATTAGTCATGTGCAATCCTATTATTTTTGGTGGCAGATGATACGTTCGACAAGGCTCTCGGCCCTTCCATATCGCGAATATTGGTATGTTCGTTTATGGACTGGGATTCGTTTGAAGAAGTATACGACACGATTGGCTGAGTTGTCCATGTCTGTCGATGCTATTTGTTCCGCTTTTTAAGACCTGTCTGTCGATGCTATTTGTTCCTTTTTGGAGAGGTGGACAGGGTCGTGGGGAGAGGATCCGCTGACGGCTAGACGCATATAGTTATTGAGTGTTATATGTTTGATTTTCGTTTTCTTTGGCGTTCTTCATTGTCTAATATCCTTATTTCTCTCTTTCTTTTTTAATCATTCAGATAGAATACAATAACATCAACCATAAAAGTTCAGAAAGGGTAGGAAACCTACGATAGCGATTCTTCAGTTCAAAGCTAGCAGCTCGCAGTGCATCAGATTACATCGCTGCCATCATGGCATACCGCATAGCAATATCCTACTGGTTGCTATTGTATCATGGAGTCAACGCCTTTCAATCCACGCCCACATATCACAATAATAATGCAGCAATCAGTCTGAAACAACAACAACAACAACAAAAACAGCGGCACTTCTCTGATACCTCCGTCCTACAAACAGCAGCACTGGAATCCATCCCCTCACTCGAATCCATCCTCGACGATGGCAATGGTCACATCAATAGTAACTTGGCACAGGCCATTTATGAATGGGAAGTAGCTCACAATGATAATACTAGACAGAGTTCGCAATTTTCAACAAGGGATGGATTGCGAATGGTAGATGAATTGGCTCGAGAGATTATACCCTCCATTGGTATTGATATTGATGAAGATGAGAAAAAGGATACAAATAATGATAATGAGGAAGGAGCCTCTTCCTACAACGATCTAGTCCAAGAAGGAATGATCGCCCTAATGCACGCCATGTCCACCTACGACAATTACAAAAGTCACACTACAGCATCCAAAATATCCTCCTTTGAGGAATACGCCAAACAATCCATACAATCATCCTTCCTTCACTTTTTGGCGCATTCCTCACGTCCAATTCGTCTACCGCTATCGCTGCAAACAACATTGCAAACGGCCAACATTGCCGCACAAAAGCTACGACTGACATTGGGGAAGGAACCATCGTTGGTACAGGTGGCTCAGGAAGTGAACATTGCTCCGGAGCAATTGGCACTGTATCGTAAGTTACATCGAAGTATGGTCTCGCGTGTGGGGACATTTGTGAGTGTGGAGGATGGGATGGAGGTTTATGATCCTACGTTGGCGGGTGTGGGGGTTGGGACTGGTTTGCGTTCTAGGAGGGATTGGAGTGTGGGGAGACGAGGTGATGACGACAAGGAAAGAGGAAGGACGTCCTCTGCGGAATCATCACTATCAGCTGACACTTCGTCTACCGCCATGGCCAATAGTGAGCAAGATTTGACACAACTCAATTCCCAGGAAGATAATTGGACAAGAGAGCCACCAGAACGGACCGTTGCCCCTCTCAAGGACGTACTCACGGACACTGAAGAAATCAACAACCCACTATCCTACATGCATCACCATCTTCTCAACGAGGAGCTCAATGAATTCTTACTCGAGACATTGACAGAGGAGGAGCTTACCGTGATCCAATTGCGATTTGGATTGGTCGATTCTAAATATGGTGGGAAGGGATGGACGTCCAATGAAATTGGTCAGAGATTGGACATGGACCATGAGGATGTGGTTCGGGTGGCTAGTGCTGCATTGGAGAAGTCGAGGAAGGGGGTGTTAGGCAGTTTGGATGAAGATAATGATGCGTATGTGGAAATTAGCTTGTAATATACATCTTGCATGATAATGGGGAGCTGACATTTTGATGTGCAGGGATGGAGATGAATGCATTTGAAAGTAGACAAGACAATTGGTACTAAAAGATGATACAAAATACAAAGAGATGTGAGCTACTATCGTACTTGAGATACTATTTTTCTCATTTTATGGATAATAAAGGCAGCATGATATGAACACTGCAAATAGGCATGAGCATTTTTACATCATATGCCGTGTGGTTAGGGTTTCGTAACAAATCCCTTGTAATAATAAATATGTCATGTTAATAGGATTTGAGGTACTTTTAGGATATTGTATGGTATTCTATTTCCAGTTCCATCAAGATGCTTTTTTCAGCCATACAATGCTTGGAACAATCACATTCCATGAATTGAGGCTGAGCTGCCTACGTTACGGTACCGTATGTTTGGAAAGAACAGAATAGTAAATTTTACCTACCCGGGTACCCTAGGCTCACGGCATATCAATGGATAGCTACTGTCAATGTGATCAACAATATAAGCCATCATGTGGGCCTTGAAACTCTTTGGTTTGGAAGATATTCAGGTTGCAAAGGTCAGCTAAATAGTTTTTTTAGACTCGGTTGTGACGTCTTCTGATATCAGTACTATTCCTATGTAGAAAAGTGGGCAGGATCGCGGGTTCTATCCTCCGAATGGCCGATCTGAAGACAAGGCCCTTAACGGGCGAATTTATTGTGAGAAGCATTTCATATTTGGAACATGATACTTTTTTTTTAGACATGGTATTTTCAATGGGCTGTGCCTGGTGGATGACCATTGGTAGTCAACAACGACGAGTAATCCCACGGCCGATTGTGTGACGACGCTAGTAGCCGCCGTCCGACTCATGGAGGAGTGGTACTGATGGCACAATGGCGGCCGTTTCGCAGAAAGCGGTCCCCAACCCCCTCTGGATATAGGTACCGATTTCGCCGTCGATGCCGCCCTTCCGATCTTCGCCGACTGTCTCCTTTCTAATTGCGGATTCTCCTTGCCACGGGGTGTTTTTACTCTTTTCATTTCACGCCAATTACAAACACTCGTGTTTTGGTAATAAAATAAACCCTATATTACTTAGTAAAAGAGGCGATCCACATTGAAGCTTTGCAATGAGGCATCGATGTGGTTCCCTCTAGCATCACTAGACCTAATAAATATTAGTGATGCAGTGTTATAGTAACAAACCCGTCTGACGGCAAAGTAAGGTGACAACCTGAAACCCCTGAATTAAAAAGTTCCCTCCCCTCAATGGGATGCCGCAAGTCAGCGGTCATACATGCTGAGTTGAACGGGCACCAAGCTGAAGGAGCACCTGCTTGAGCTACAGCCATGGCTCATCAGATCTGCTCGTACCTTCACAAAGAAACGACCGATACTCAATCCAAATCGGGAGTCGCATCCCTTTCAATACGCGCAAGGCTTCAGTACACAACGGTCTAACGACAATCCGTTGAAGTTGCAAAATATTTGTGAATTACCCGTTCGAATTCAATCAAGTTCAATGGTGACCAACCATGCCAAACCGCTCAGTGAACAGAAGGACAATAATGTGGACACATCAATAGTATTAGAACGAGGGGAGTGCAATTTCCTAGCTGGAACTCGTACGTACAAAACAGTACATATGGAGCGTAAAGTGAGAAATGTGATAGAGACTCTAATGTGTTGATCTTCAACCGACATGAGCGACTGTAACTCCATATCCTTGAAGATGTAAGGATTCGTGACAAATCCAACGATGGAATTCGTTGATGGCTTGTGACCATATGACTGTAAACAGGAATGGAGGTATAAGGGTTCTGNTCTAAACCCAACCCGACTAATAAGACATGATGCCATGTTCTTAGTATCGAATCAAGTTGATAAATAAACTGGGAAATTTCCCAGTAAATTGGTATCACTCCCCAACAAATTTCCACCGGTCTACGATACCCAAAGAATGGAATGCTATGGCTGACAAGCAAGCAAAAACAGCGACAATCATCCTCAAAACGATCGTCGTCGCGCAATGGTAATTTTGGCCACTCCAACGCAAAATATTCACCCCCGACACGGCGAATTCTTGTTCCCAATCCGATGCAGATTATTCTACAATATTTTGGTTTACTATGATTCCAACCACAACCAATGATGATATGCCACCAAAGTGAGCTAAAGTGAGCTGAAGCTGAGCACTGACTGAGCACGCAGCGCTACATATGAGGCATTTTGTTGTTTTTCTTGTTTTGCTACGATAGTACGCTACGTGGTACGATCAGCGTATGGTACCTACGATACACTCCTGCACCTACCTCTACAGGTGGAGCATCATCTGGTCCTGGACCACGAAGTGCTGGAGCGAGGAGGTCTTATGAGAGGAATATGGGCAACAGGAAGAGAAAATCACCTCCATCAGGTGGAGAGTCGTAAGCTGTTGTAATGTTGATGATTTTACTTGAAGGATGGCTTGGAATGTTGTGTGCATCAATTATAGCTGGTGAGCAAAACCCTGGGAAGTTGCAGCAGCAGTATACAGTGTCTCCTTGTGATGAGCTTCTGTGCATTGAGTAGAACATAAACTATCTCACGACACTTATTGTATGAGATATTAATTGATTCTCTACTTGGATTCTAGATTATCAGCCAATATCATCACATCATTTTGACTCCTTTTATCACCCTCTTTGGGATTTGACCCGAATGAGTCAGGAAACGAAGTAATGCAAAATCATATCTGAGATGGAGGTTCAATGTGCACGTGACGGTAGTAATATTGCACCATTTATACCTTGACTGTGTACCACGCATTAGATGAACGAGGGCTGCGGTAAGCAGACCACGGATATGACAATACAAAACGAGCTATAAAATATTGACGATGGACTATGGACTAAAAACACCAATTAATCAAAAATATCTGCGGCGCCAAACATGCATTGACAGCCACCATCGCCATACACTCTCTGGACAAGGAGTGGAGGTATGGCACTCGTTGTCTTCTCAGTTTCTTTCACCTTTCTCGCGCATATCCTCAGATGTCTGCGTTTCAGACTCCGATTTCGACTGCGACTCTTCAATCGGATTGACATTCACGAAAGTCATGAGAATAACCGATGCCGATCCCATAACGCCTAAGCAAATAAACCCAATCGAATAACTTGTGTAGGTCACAATATATCCTGCACACAAATTACTCAAAGCTCCTGCAATCATATGGAGACTGCCTAGAAGGCCAATAGTGAAACTGAAATGACCAGTTCCGTGGGTCAACGCTTTGGTTACAAGAGGCATAGACAAGCCGAACGTTCCAGCTCCAATGCCATCGAGAAGCTGTGTCGCCATCAGCGCATACCTGTTTGGCCAGAGTGCAATCAGAGTGACTATAACTAAGCAACGCAAAGGGACAGCAGCAATATATCCAACGACGACTGGATACTTATATCCACAACCTCGTTCAATACTCATACCCATTGCCCAAGCAGAGAAAATGGAAGTCAACTGTGCGATTGCAATATTGCCACACGTGAATGGAATACCAGCTCTGCCACTACCACCCGCAATGACCTGAGATAGCAATGGTAAAATTGCCGCGTTGCCTAGGTGAAAACAGAATCCAGACAATCCGAAAAACACAATGTCTTTATCTTTCAGAATGCTTGTAAACGTAGCAGGTTCTTCGCCTTCTTCCAAGTTTCTCGACCTGGCATGATCAACTTTAGATTCGTCGAGGATATGACGAAGAAACTGTTGAATTTTAGACTTGGCCAAAAGAAAATGATTGCGGCGGTCACTACTTGATGCATCTTTGTCTATTTCTTTTTCATCAGCGACAGAAAGGTCGGCTTCTGTATCAGCGTCAACTGTTTTGTCTTGAATGGTATTTGTGCCTGTCTCCTTGCCATTGAGTGGCATAAACAGGAGTGTTAGGCATGCCGCCAGTCCGCCCACACCAATTATGTAGAACACACTAGATACGTCGGGATAGGTAAAATAACCAACGACGCCTGCAGCGATAATTACTACGAAACTTCCTCCGTGGTCGAACATTTCCACTTTCTTGGCAACCTCATCAAATTGCATCCGATCAAAACACCCTAGAATCAGAGCAGACTTTGCTGGTTGGATCAAAGATGCCGCTGCTCCAGCAATGATGGACATTGCAATGAGGATGGCAATGTTCTCGGTCCAGGCGAAAGAGGTTGCTGTGACTGCCGAGATGACGGTGGCAGCCAAAAGGAGCACTCGCTTATGCTCTGATCGGTCAACAATGGTGCCAATGAACAAGCCGCAAATCAACGAGGCTCCATCCCTAGCAAACCATACTAGGCCTGCTTCACCGGGAGTCCAACCTTTTGATACGACTAGATATACAGACACAAGTGGGCCTAGACCATCCTTAACCGAGGCTAAGAAGAAGGTAAAGGCCATCATGAGACTAATTACTTTTGTTTCGTTGATATCATCATTTGGTTTCTCGTTTGCCTTGTTGGCGGGAGAAACTGTTGCGGTTGCTTGGATATCCATAGTGTATCAATAGTGATAGCGGCGACGAGCGGGACCTTGGAGAACCGCGGACGATGCT
>JAZGVS010001237.1:0-10316 GCA_037356235.1 Bacterosira constricta
TCCCCCCCCCTTAATGCCACAAGACTAGCTAAACTAGATACATAACAAATATTTATCCCCCAAGCTTTCATAAGGTCAGACCCCGGAGTGCCTAGTCAAAACAATTACACCGGTATACTCCACAAGAGCAACTCCCCGCGCGAAGATTAGCCCCTACAAGATTCTGACAAGAATCATAATCGTTCATATATACCAATTCCCAATCGGTTCAAAGAAATCTACCAAGAATAACATTAGGCGTAAAAGTCGGACTCAAATAGTGATTTATCACATCAAACAATAGAAATAGAAGAAGCGCTACGATGAAATGACTGTCGGAGTATGTATTTCCTTGCCGAAATTTAGATTTTGTGGTGCCTTGCCTTCGATTTTGGTGAGTCTTTTGGTCACGATTTTCCCGTTATTTGATGGTTTTGAGGCGTGTTGGAAGTTGGAAGACCGATTCGAAATGAATGCCAAGCTCAAATCAGGCCAATTGAGATTTGAGTATTAACCCATCATCTCCTACTACTTACCTAGGCTTTCCGAACTGTGAACCACTGTGTCTGAGTTATATCCTTGGTCTGAGTTGCCCTATTTCCTATTTCACAACCGACCCTAGCGGACTATTCGATTCAACTAAAACTGCCCCAGCGCAGCAGCAGCTCCACCATCGTAGCCGAATAGTCGATTCAAATCAAACTGCCGCAGCCACTCCGCGTCCACCAGATTTAGAAAAAGGCATTGATAATATATAACAATGGTGTCCAACCCCAACTCCAACCTAGTCTTTGACTTTCCCGACCCCACGCCACACTTTGACTTCAACGAGATACCCGCCAAAGGTCCGAACTTTTCATCCCCAATCAAGAAGGGCAAGCGATTTGGCAAGTTTGGCAGCAGCAAGAATAAGGTTGGCAATAGCAGCAGTAATGGCGGCGCCAATTTCAGCCCGCAGTCCACGTCCAGCAGTATGGGTACGGCCACGACGACCAGTTTGAATAACAGTTTGAATTCAAATCTTGGTAGCGTACTCCCCTCATCGCCCCGTAGCCGTATCAGATTGAACAAGTCACCAATGGCACCATCAAGGAACCACAGCGGCGACATGGCCGCTGGTCCATCAAATCAAATCAGCGGCAATTCCAATTCCTCTCAAGTGAGTTCCCTCAACTTCTCCCTCGACTCTCATGGCCCTGCGAAACTCAACCTACCCATCAGCAACAGTAGCAGTATACCATTGCCAATATCAGCACACAAACGCAACACATCCTCGTCCGCATATAGCGCCTCTGGATATTTTTCCGAAGTGTCTGAGTTTAGTTTTGATCATGTCACGGTTAAGGCTGACCAAATTACCAATGCCAATATGGCCGATTACCAAAGTCATTACCAAAGAAATAGTCTACGTATTCCTACGTACAATCAGTACCAGCGAATTAGGTGTCACATCACCACGTGTAGGCAGCACGTTCGCCGTTCAACTGGTGTGTGCAGACATACAGGAAAAGTAGCCGTCCGCCCCATGATTGATGAATACAAGAGACTGTTTGTCCATCCAAGTGGTGACTACCATCAAGCTGTTCGTGCTTTCACTGCATTGCGTGTATTGAATCCAATCGTCGCGGCTACCATGACAGTGGAACAAATGAAGGATTGTGTCCAGGATCTCTTGCACTTTGGGTTTGATGAATTCCGTAATGGTGATGGACACAGCATCCTCCAAGATTTGATTGATGAAATCCCTCTTTATGTGACTGTGATCAGCAGTACCAACGAGTCATTCTGGTCAAATGTCAAAGGGGCAGCCAAGTATGAGTATGATGCAGCTCTCAAGTAGAAGATTGAGATGTTCCCGGAGAAGCATTCCGGAAAAACCTGGCAAGGTGATCGCATCAAGAAGTCTTGCCAAGTGTGGGAATGGTGGAGATCGAAGGCATCATCGTTCAACTTTTTCTTTACCACAGCACGGCTTGTTGCCCTTGTCCTAATCTCCAGTGCTTCCGTGGAAAGAATCTTCAGCCAGGTAAAGTTGGTTGTTGAGACCATTGGACAAAACTGTCTCAAGGAGACAACTGAGACCCTCTTGATGGAACGAGTCAACAAGTACTAAGGCGGTGTGTATGTGGTGAATATGTTGGATTTTGGCTGCATAACTGTGTTAAACTAATAAGAACATCACTTGGATAGGTTCAATCATGTTTATTAACTGCTTGGCATAGCTTAAAGTGACATTTTCATTAGCTAGTGAGCTTCGTAAAACAATTTGGTATGGTATTCCTTTGGTAATTTTGGTAGAAAAGTTGGCTCAGATGTGGTCAGCCTTAGAGGCGGCAACACGATTAGGGAAAGTAGGGGGCTACGTTTCTGCGCGCCCTCTTTTACGAAGTTGCCAGAAAGGAGCTACATCTAGATACGACCCTCT
Organism: Bacterosira constricta; assembly: GCA_037356235.1. NCBI lineage: Eukaryota > Bacillariophyta > Thalassiosirophyceae > Thalassiosirales > Thalassiosiraceae > Bacterosira > Bacterosira constricta. The sequence continues at coordinate 2,405 of JAZGVS010001237.1, forward strand.
AAAATTCAGACAGACGAATAAACCAACGCATATTGTAGAATTCGCCCCCTAAATCACAAATGACATTATTTGTTGGTACTACAAGTTCTGTAATACTAGAGATAGTTGAAACGAAAGTTTCTTGACAATTATACTAATTAGCGATTAGCGCGGGGGAAAAATTAGCCCGCGTATAAATTCCTACATAACTTTGATACCCTCGCTAATAGAAAATCAGGGTATCTAGAAAGTGTCTAGAGTCTAGAGAAACCTTTCTTTCAACTGTTACAGAACTCGTAGTATTCACAGGTATTCACGTAGATCGGCATTTTTTTGGCACTGACCATGGTGATGGTGAGTGGTGTTCAGGAAAAGTGGTGTTGGTAGTTCGCCGCCTATTGCTTGACAAAGAACAAAAGAATATAACATAACATCGCATCATGGACGGCTCCACCCAAGAACTCCGTCAAATCCTTTCCACCCCACCGCCCAACTGGCAACCCCCTCCAGGCCCACCACCCAACCCCATCACCATCCTTCATGCATCCCTCGAAAATCTCCGTAACACGGGAGATTCCCATTATTTATTTCTGCGTACATTGTTGGAGGTGTTGAATAACCATGGATTTTTTCATGCCGATTCGAATGCGAACGGTAATAATGTAGTCACAACACCACTTTCGGGAGAGGAAGAACAACTTTTATTTCATTGTGCCACTGGATTACGACACGTGGTTTTGTTTCGATGGGATTCATTCTTGCCATCGTTTCGTTCGTGTATTCGTGATTTTTTATTGGCAGTGGGGTTTGGCCTCACAACATCATGTTCGAATAGTACCAGCATCAGTGGTGGTGGAAATATTAAGCTTCCGAGAACAGTCACCATGGCATGTCTAAGTTGTGCTTCCAGCTTTTGGAAACGTGGATGGACATCAACGACACATCAAGTAGTATCAAACACATGTTCTAAGGATGAGCAGCAATCCTATCTGGAATCACTCATGATCAATCTATTCCCAACCATGCAACGATTTGACAACAATGCGGAGAATAATGAGGCAGGTCACGAATTATTGTTTGGTTATTTGAATTCGATATTGGCATCTCCCTTTGATCAACTGCAACAACCATCAACCACGCCACAAACGCGATACACTGCAGCCATGTCAGCTTCCTTCCTCTCCTTACTAATTGGGGAATTCACCGGTGGAAACTCCTCTTCGGCTCGGTACAATCTACCATTGGAATTCCATCGGGCATGCCATTCATTGTTCGAGAGTGGAAATAATAGCAACGAGAACAATATTCATGGTGGTGCATCTGCAGTCGTCAAAAAGAGTGGATTGGATGCCACCTTACACACGTCAATGGCGGCATTATCATCTCTCGTGGGATACATTCTCAACAATTCTAGTAATGCAGTGCAAGATGAATCACTGTTGGAATTGGGATCGAATATTATTGATGTTACGTGCGATGTTCTCTCGTGGGAGTTTGGAATGGGCCAAGGAGGGTGGACCAAGTTCAATGGCAGAGATATCAACAGCAGCAGCAGCAGTGGTAGGAGCAATCAAGGTGTATTGGTACGACCTCCCCCACGGTGGAGAGAAGTGTTAATCAATCCCGAATTTTTGGGTGCCATGATTACTGTGTACACTAATATTCGCATTGGAGCCGGCAGCAGCAGTAGCGCCACGGGAACACGTTCCAAAATGGCTCATGGATTGCGTCAACTATTGCTTCAACTATCATCCATTGCCGATGGGCCCATATTTTCAAATGAGAATGAACGTGGTGCCTATGCTGGTTTTCTATTGGATGGGTGTTTGAATGTTCTAGAGTGCATCTTGAACGAACAGCAGCAGCAACACCAGCAATCCTCCTTGGACGATGATCTACTCGGTGCAGAAATTGTTGATCTCGTCACCATACTCTCGAGGTTAACGACGAACTTTCGCATCAAAGTACTCTGTCAATTACCACAGCCTTCCTTCCCCCGCTATTTGACTGCACTGTGCACCATGGGCAAATGGCTCTTAGAATCCTCCCTCAAGGAATGCATCCGATTAGAAGGAGATGTCGAAAGCATGGAAGGAGCCGATTGGAGGAACGATGCCATTGCTCAGATATTGGGGTGTAGTGATGCCATGGCTGATGATTATTGGCTCGTGAGTAATACTGGTGGAAGTGGAACAACCGATGCTGTTGCTGCGACGAATGCATCGCGGGCATTGGCATCAGAGCTTGCACCGCTATATGGACCATATTGTATGTGTCGTGTGCAAATGTCGTGTATGGAAGAGCATTACATTGCGAAACAGGAGGAGGAACTGGATGAAATCAGGGAAGAGATTTCGGCAGTCGGGTTGGAGGAGGAAATGGCATCGGCAGCATCGTTGGGGAGGTTGAACGTCTACGGGTCCATGACGACGTTGTCTGGTATGTTTCAGCAGGACATGCCACGACTTGTGTATCTATTTGAAAGTGCTGGCACCGGCGGGGGAATCATGACTCCCGAAATGGCAGAATTGTTGGAGAAGGCCAGGATGCTGATACTTTGTGCTGGACATTTGCTCACGGATGATTGTGCCGGCGAGACTCCTGCCATACCCGAGTCAGTGATACATGCATGCCAGCAATCGGGAGCCAGCAACAGTGAATTATGTGCTGCATCCATCGCTGGATTGGTAGATATGCTCAAGTCCGTAGCAGAATCCCAAGCCATGAAGGTGGCAGCGTATCCTTTGGACTCGCGTCTTTCTCCATTGCTTGCGAAAACATTGCTTTGGTTCTTTCGTCGTTGGGCGCCTGCCTACCTACTTCCTTCTAACTCGGACGAGTATAGAGAAAATTCAACGGGCATATTGACAGCCTATTCCACACCTGAGACGGCACAGCCAATTGTATCCTTCTGCACGACCCTGTCCCTCCTCTACTTTTGCCATTGGCCTCAAGAGAAGGAAGTGCAAGAGGAATCCACAGACTTGTTGCTTGCACTGGCAAAGAAAGGACCGTTCGTGCGTAGTTTGATGGTGAATAACTCTCCATCGTTTGAGAAGATTGCTGCCTTGCATTCCGTGTGTGCGTCACTGCGGCACAATGCGACTCCGCCCGAAGTATCCGCCGCCATGACGTCCATTATTGGTGCAGGAGGAGATTTATCAATTGATGTTGTCAAGGGCTACATGCGCCTTCCTTATGATGATAGGGCACGGGTTCTGACGTGTTTGGTTGTTGCTTGTAGTGATATGCAGGACGAGAAAGCGAATGCCATGCTCAATGGATGTTTGAAGGCTGTGGAGACACCGTTTTCAACTCTGGTTCAGGCGTTGGGGTGAGTTTGATATCCCATGTGATGCCATTGCTATTTTACATTTAATTTGAGCTCATCATGAATGCTTGTGATTCTGTATGTCGTCATTCTTGAACTTCCATCAATGCTCAGCAATAAACAAGCAAACAGCAAAGATATAAATGTACAAGAGTCTGCATGTCTCTCCATATTACTGTACGGCGGGATCGTTCTGGCATCCGAAATGGCAGAACCTGAAAGAATTCCTCATTTCCTATCTCGAACGCTCCCCAATTTGTCTGGCATCATGACATTCTATGCTTGGGATCTAACCATTTGTGAAGGTCTGTTGAAATTATTCCGGGACTATGCCGAGCAATTCATTGCCATGATGACGCGCGATCAAAGCGTTGATCTGTTCACGGCGTCGGCATCCCTGCTGAAACATTACTCCGAACATCACTGCAAAAATAGAGTAGTAGTAAAAAGATCATTGGAGGCTGATGTTGAAGAAGAATTCGAGGAGGAGCAAAAGTACAATGATGTCATGTGTGCCACACAATTGCTAATCCATCTCGGTACGAAAGACTTTACCATTATTTGCAACACGGCCTCAAGTTCATCGAAAGGGGTAGAAACGAGCCAAATCACGGATGTCATCTTCTTTGGACTCCAACAAATATTGCCACTGATGACACAAGGGCTACTTCAGTTTCCTACTTTGTGCCAGCACTATTTTTCCTTGGTCGGTTTCATGGTGGAGACGTACCCTGAAAAACTGTGCGCATTGCCATTTGACCTTTTCAACTCCCTTTTGGATTCGCTCCTTTTCGGTATGAGTCACTCGGATCCGCTCGTTTCGAAGAGCTCTTTGCAAGGCTTGGCGTCGCTCGGAAGGGAGCACCTCAAAACACGGGCACTTGCCACCCACCTTTCGACGAAGAGTGATATTTTCGACAACTGCACTTATCGATTGATTCAAGAAGTGGTGTTTCAACCAATCATCTGGGATCGTCTCGAGCCAGCAGGCATGGCACTGCTGCCCCTGGCAGCCATTAATGTCCAAAAGTTTATTGGCTTGGTGAATGTCATTTCGCAGCAGCTAGGATCGGAGGATAAGCAACAGCGTTTGCATGCAGCATTCGAGAAATTGATCAAGCCGGATATGTTGGCAAGGATTGCTGCTGAGGGAAGAGAAGGAAGGATTGCTCGCGTTCAGTTCAGCAGTGATTTCAATGTGTTTGTACGTGATGTACAGTCATTTCTTATCATGAAGTGATTTGGCGCTTCTAAGATAACATTATTCAATTACAACGCAATGCGCGCCAATGATTTACAATCATTCCCCATCAAAATGTGATTTAGCGCTGAGAGTCATAGTCAGATCAAAGAACATATAATTATCTTTAGGTTCAGATAAGTGTAAACTATTTCCCCCGGGATTAACGGCAGTACTCTGCGATCACAGGATCTTCAAAATTGTTCTGATGGGAATTCCCAAATCTCTATCCATTTCTACGACTTCTCCATTGTTTAGTCATAACCAAGCTCTAACGCACTCCACATAAACACGACACAGTCTTAAGAACCTCCACCAAGGAACATATTCACACGCTGCATGATGGAATCCTTCTCTGGATCATACGGATGCTCCTTACTGGGGATCTCCAAAATAGTAGGAATCGTTTGGTTGTAATCCTTCAAAATATGACGCAAATCGTTGGCTATATGTTGGTTGATGAGAATAATTCCAATATCATCCCTCTGAGTGAAAGCTTTTAGGGTATTTTCAATGGTCTCTGGCCTTGTATCCTGCTTCACCGTGAGGAAGTTGCAAGCATCGGCTGTTCGGTGACCTACCCCGGCGAGAAGAAAGCCGGTGCAGGTGTCCTAATGTTGGGATGGGAGAAAATGATAAGATGGAAACATGGCATTTGACACAAAGAGACATTATCATTGGATAGACTCTTTGAACTCACCTCATCCCCAATCACAGCAACTAATTTTCCAGCTTCCTGTAATCACAGCGGCAATTGAGTTGAGCACGAAGTTAGTCAAGTGGGGAAATATCTGTATGAAATAGTAGCGGTGCATCAGGCACGTCGAAGACCAAATAAAGTAGCCGTTGGGAACCATCGCTCGGCGCATCAACGCATACACCAAGGCACAGGGAAGAGATCCCGTCGCATGAATCGTCTCTAGCTAGCAACGTGCACATCACACTCAGTTGAATAAGAGCGCTTGATCACGGACTTCATCCTTACCATTTTGATTGTCTTTGTTGTTTTGGGGTCCGGTTTCCGTCGTGATTCGAGCGAATAATGGACTGCGATATCTCATGCTCATGGTCAGCGGAATTTCATGCTCAGGTCCGCCGCACGCGGGCAACGCCAATCAGAAGATGATCTAACTTATTCCTACGTTAGTACAATACAATGCAATTTACTACGCCGGCGTGAGCTTTCCGGGGGTGACGGGGGCCCCATCCAGCCCGCTCTACCTATGTAGAGAGGCTAGCTAGATAGGTAGCTAGAGGTACCGCTAAAATTAAATGGATCTCATGATTCATGATCCATTATTTTTCTCACGACGCACCCTCATTGGTATTGTGTCGCAGCAGCTGCAAGCTTCGTGACCGACGGTGAATGTCCANGGTGGACAATTGCAGTTACAGGGAGAGGTGAAGGATGGTGGTTTTGTCCCGTATACGGGGAGTGATACGGGGGTGGTGCTGACTTCGACTTCGAACAATGTGGCCACTACTGGCGCTGTTTCAGGTACTAGTACTACTAACATTGACAGCAGTAGCCATACCAAAAGACAGGGCAATCATCACAAACCAAAATCATCATCCTCCACCTTTGACAATGTCAGTCTATCCGATGAAGAAATGGACAATATCCCATTCACGGGAATAGTCGATTCAAGCAATCAAAGTGTCATGTCAGAAATTAGCGAACGATCAGGAGGCGGTCCGCTGAGCGGAACGGATGAGGCCGTCAAGGCTATTTTGAGGGAAGGTATGGAGAGTGCCATGTTCAAGAGTCGACAAGAGCAGCAGCAGCAAGCATCCAAGAATAGCAAAGGTAAAGCATTAGTATCGGAAAATAATGGATCTCCATCGCGAGAGACGCATACCACGGCCAAGTCCTCCATTGCCAGCAATGGTAATGGTTGTCAACAAAGTGTCAAGTCCACCCTCTCCAAATCATGTTCCTCCAACAATAACAATCTATTGGACGATATCCAAACAACCTACACAAGATTCAAAATCGAACGAAACAATGGCCAAAAGGAGAATAAATCATCCATACTCAATTCCATCATTGAAGATATTCAATTCTGTGGTCTTTACTTTTGTGGGATTGATACCACTCAGGATGATTTCCAAGAAGAAGAAGATCATGCGAATGACAAGAAGAAGCAGAAGGAAGAGAGGAAGAAGGAGTTGGATGATACTTTTTTGGGTAGGGTTATCAAGTGTGGGGAGGATGTTGCTTGTGGTGGTGGTTCGGCATTTTGTGTTGCGTTATGAGCTATTAGTTAGTTGTAGGGAGGGTGAGAAATGGTGTGTGACTAATAGGAAATAGGAATTGACAAGAGAGAGAAATGCTATTGGGGAGGCCTGTCAAGGGGTGAAAGTGACGGACATATCTACATGATGCATATTATATATTTGTTACATGACACTTGAAATAAAAGTAGGAGTTTGGACTAAACTATATATGTTACGAAATAACAAGAGATGAAAGACATTTCCAATACGATAGTATCATATTATGATAGTGTTTTGTTCAAGTTCAAACAGTCCTACACCTTTTGGCTCTCTACTACTCGAGGACATCATTGTATTGTTGAACTGCATGATATGAACCGGTATATGGTTGAAGAATATCTAATGCATAGAGCAAATTTCCATTCTAATTCTATTATGCTTCTCATCACGCCATAGGTACAATACCATCATATTGGGCATTTGGTAGACGAATATCTAACGGAAAAGAAATACCACCCCAATACAAAAATACAACGCCCACGACTTTTCTCTGTTGTATCCATCAGTTTGCCATCTCTGCACAACCTACGAGCCACTTTTCACTGCCCATTCCCAACGAACCACTTTGATTGGGTGTTACAAGTATACGACAGAGAAGTGTCAAGAATAGATGTACAGATGGCACTCTAGCTCTAGCTCTAGGTCCGAAAAAATAATAATCATCACTTTTATGCAAACATTCATTACTTATTTAGTAAAAAAGTCCAACCTACCAACTAGAAATATTTGTACTCAATGCTCATCGGATTGAGCATGCATCATTGATGAAAAGTACCGATTTAGAATAACACACAATGAGAGTAGGAACATGATCCAGCGAAGAAGATGAACCAAGGACCACCCTACGAAAAAAGTAATCTCCGCCAAATTCAAAACAGAGTAGCCCAATATAGATGCAGATCCCTCTCCTCGTTCGTTCATTGCAACCAACAACCATTACACAAACCCCTCTAATAAGAGACTACACACACAAAACTGCCAAACGATATCCGGTCAAAAATGAGCCTCCAAGAATATCTCCAAGGGTCCACCCTAAGAAGTTTTCATCTCCCTCCAAATTCAATGAAAAGTGGCACAGTACGACC
>JAZGVS010001238.1:0-10274 GCA_037356235.1 Bacterosira constricta
ACCAGGGTGGGAATCTGCAGCATCATGTGAGTGCAATATCCGATACGCATATGTTCGTTTTGACGCTGAAAATCTTACATCCCAAGGCAAACTCTTTGGATTGGTGATCTCATCTTCAGGTAGATTTTGATCAAATTTCTCATTGGGTACTGATGTAGCTGCTGCAGCTGAGGACAAAATCCGAATGTTGCTGTTGAATGGCAGATCATGTAGATTGTGCGATTTGTATTCACTTTTTAGTGGCTGTGGATGTCTTTGTTCTTCTGTATCAGATAAACCTTTATTGTTTGAATTCGTGTCATTTTCGCTGCAATCAGTATCAGTTGCTGCAGAAAGGTGACTGGGAAGTCGACTCAGATAAAAATTGATGCCATTGACGAGATTCTTAGGACACCATGCTTTGATTGGTAGATTGTTCACAACTTCATTTTCATCTTTGATTCTTGGCAATCGTGGTCGAATGTCCACCTGAAATGTGTTCCTCCAAGCATGTACACCTCTATCCGTGCGTGAACTAACTTGAATGTTTGTATAGTTATCAACTCCAACTGTTGGTGTTGGACGGAAAGGAGACAATGAGAGATGAGCGAGATAGATTGCAGGCACCGAGCTGCGCCAACAAAACTCAGAGAAAAGAGGATCAATCAATTTCTAGAGTACAATATGTCTTTGTTGTCTACTCACCCAAATGATCAAGGGCCCTCCGAATTCGACCTTCAACAGATTCAATGCCACGGAGGTCCGTTTGGAATTTCTCGTTATTATAGACAAGGCAATTCTCCCCTCGACGGCCTTGATAGGAAAATCCTAGAAAGTTACCACCGTGATATTGCACTGCCATTGCGTATCGAGCGAAGGATCGAGAAGAAGCGATGGTCGTTGTCGCATGGCTCATGTTAGTGGTATCGATAGGCTATTGGTGGCTAAATACTGGGGGCATGTCCCTGTGGTTATGGATGGCGTTGGCGGCTGCTACATAGGCTGTGATACATTACAGGATGGAGGCGGTTAGGGTATCTATGGCGCAGATATCTAGAGAGGTGGTGTTGTGATGGATTGATAGATGGCGATCTCTAGTGGATGCATGTGGCGCCATAATGAGTACTAATTCCTCCTATCGTATCCTATTTGCTTATCTACCCCTCATCTCTCGCTCAACAACATCAGGCGGGGGCGGGGCAACTTAATCTTTGAATCAACTAGACGCGGTGCGTGCTAGCGCTTCGCGGATTGTGATAGAGGAAGATTGGCATTGAATATCATCTTTCAATGAAGCATTTTCTATATAAGAAAATTTAATATATTAATATTGTTACGTGGAAGTAAGGTTGAATAAAAATTATATTAAGTTGATGATAGTAGTTCCGCATATATAATATTCCTTGTGTATGTCTTTCTTTGATCCAGATGTTCCTTTATATTGTCAAATTCTCCTTGATCTGCATATACAAAGAAACTATCAGGATCTCCACAACGTCCAAAGCCAACATACAGATGTCCGTGACAAAAGACACTTCTTGGTAGATAGAGTCCTCCACGTTGCAGTGTTTGACCTTGGGCTCTATTGATGGTGAGATAGTATGCAAGGAGGACTGGGAATTGAACTCGTTTGAATGGTATTGGAAAAGATGAGTCTTTGGATATCATCGGTATCCGTGGTATCAATATGATTGAGTCCGTCCCTCCTGATAGCTTCTGTGCAAGGATGACATTTGGTTTGAGCTCTAATATAATATATCTTGTACCGTTGCAATGCCCATTCTTTATATCAAGGTTCTTGATGAGGATAATGCATGCTCCTTTCTTCAGGGGTAACCTATGTGGAGGAAGCCCAGAAACATTGACCCTATTGAGAAACTCGACATCATAAAGAGTAGTATCATTCTCCTCTACACAGCTGTCTCGGCTGTAGCTAATTTGCATATCACCTGGAAGCTTTTCCATGAACTTGAAGTTTCTCTCATGGATGGTATCATTAGTGGATGACATAATAGACCTCTGTGCAAGGTATTCTCTATTTGTCATGTTTCTCTCAAAATCATCATAAACCTTTTCTTCAAGTTCCTCTGGTCCTTTACAAACCATGTGCTGCGGAACTTCTATCATATCATTGAAAGTGGTGGGCAATGTTCCATCTCCCAACTTGAGCAACCACACTCCATGCCTCCGTAACCGTTCTGTTCTTTCCGGATCGCTGTTTATTAAACGCTCCACTCTCATATTTTTTGTCAATTTGTGTGTAGTGAACTGGCTCCAGGCCTCTGCGTTGATGACAGAAGCAGATACAATAGCTGGCCGATTACCACCCGTGACCACAGGAGGGCATTGCCTTAAATCACCCATGAGAAGAACACACTTTCCACCCATGAACGTATCCTTATTCATCAAAATTCTCAGAAATCTGTCAAGCATGTTCAATAATTTCCAATGCATCATTGATACTTCATCCACCATGATTAGTGCAGCGTCAATGATGATCTGAGCCTCCCTTGAATCCAATTTAATGTTTGAGCTTGAGTCACTGTGGATTGGAATTGGTGCTCCAAACTGGCGATGAAAGGTCTTCCCCAGGGTTAGAATTGTAGCTGCAATACCCGACAATGCTGTTGCGAGTGCTATTTTTCCCTCCTTTCTCACTGAAGCAAGTATCAAATTTGCTAAATGTGTTTTCCCACTTCCTCCGGGTGCATCAACTTTATGGAGACCTCCTCTTTCGGATGAAATGTCTTCGGCAACACAGTTGAATACTCGAAGTTGGTCCTCATTCAGAGTACCATGAAACTTTTCAAAGTATGATCCTGCGTCTGGATCAAATTCAGTACTATCCTCAATGATATTCAAACTCCCTAAATCTTCCCTTGGCATAGCCAGCTTGAAATCAGCATTGCATCTTCTATGGTGTTCAAGTGTAATGTTCAATGCATGAAGTAAGTCATTGTACGACACTTCTCTAATTTCATCAGGTGTCAGATTCAAAGCACGGCTTCTTTTTCTGAGAAAGTCCTCGCTCATAGGATCCTTGAATTGTTCGTAGATCAGTGAGGGACTTGCAGGCTCACAACTTGTGAGGATGTTGCAGAATAATTTTCGAATTGTGCTTGGCCTAGAAATGGCTACCGCTTCATGCAAGCAATCAATCCACTGACTGTCATCTTCACAGAGATCCAATTCAATGCATGCAGATTTGAAATCTTCGTGAACCACCCCATTGATAGTCTTGAGATCGGTAAAAGATATAGCACCCGCCCGATTCTTTAGTAGCATTCGTAAATAGAATAGATCTCCAGCGGTGGGATGTATAGAGACCATTCTCCCAAGTGCTTCAGGATTTGCACTTTGTCTTTGTCTTGGTGTCCACATTTTCTCTTCATCATTCCACACAAATTTAATTGGGAAGTCTTCGTACTTGAGGGACTCAGCAATCTCACCATAGATGGTGTTAGCTGCAAAATATTCAGTCAATTTAGTATACGTCTTGTTCTTCAAAGCTTCTGCTGCTGACTGCATTGTAGGTTGGTAAGTACATGTCTGCTCATTAGGCATATGCAGTGGTAGTTGGTCCACTGATGGTTGTATGGAAGTCATTTTGAACTCGGCAATTCTCCAATAAGCATAGCATGCACTGATGTACTGCCGAGCTTGGAACACTCCAATTTCATCACCCAGATCCTCAGCCTCAATTGTGACCAAGTCGCAACCCTTGAAATGGTAGAGAAAGAGATACTTGACAGAAGTGATGGTTTGACAAAACTCAACATTTATGTGGCAGTCAAACGTCTTGAGGAGATACAAATTGTATGGTACCACCCATCTGTTGTCAACTTCCACATTCGTATTCAAAGGCCTCACCCATTTCTTTCCAGTGTGCCCTCCTTCCTCTGGACTCCTACGTCGATATTCAGCAAACGACCCTTCTCCCAGCACTGTTCTACTATTGAACGGTTTTGGAAATTGTCTCTGGCATGATCCATCTTTGCTATTAATCACACATCCAAGCTGCGTATTATAACATGGTCCACAGGGCCCATGCATCATCAATTTGAGAACGCGTTCGTGAAGAGGATCACCCCGTGGTGGTAACTCAGCACAGATGACACTATCAATGTTTGCTGGTGTGGCATCAAAATTCTTGATCCATATCAACATGTGACAGTGTGGTGCTCCCCGCTTCTGGAATTCAATAACGGCTACATGCCCATCGCATTCACCAAAAATCATGTCCTTCGTAATTCTATCCATCAGCTTCTTCTTCTTCATTTCATACACTCGGCATATTATGTCAGGCCGATCATAGGGGGACTCTCCTGGTTCAAGAAGCGCCATTACTTCACGACACTTCACATCCATCATCATTGTAATAAAAAAAGTAGGCTTGCCCTTCACTCGTACAACAGCCATGGCATTTTTGTATTTCTTGTGGTACCACCTGTCACTTCCAGTGAAGGTTGCTGGGAGAATCATGACCTTGCCAGTTTTTTCAACATCTCCGTTTGATATATGCTCCCGCAAATTGTTGTACTTTTCTGCATGAATTTCTTTTTGATGCAATTTAAACCACAGCAGATTCATTGTCTGATCCCTCTCGAACTCATCTACAATGTATTGCTGATACAGCTTTCTTCCGTGCGTGAGAAAGTTGTAATGGGTAGGCCGAGTCATGATGTGAAATCTCACCCATTGTGGTAAAGTGACCGCCTCGTTCAACACCGTCCTTGCATTGAATGACCATCCATCAGTACCATGAGGGAAAAATAATACATACAAAAGTTGTATGTATGATCGATGATAGTCCTGAATCACAGTGAGCCTATCTCTATGGCCTTCACTTTGCTCACCTCTGACATTGCACTTGATTGACCGATGGGCTCCTTGTGGAGGGTTGATATCTTTCAACAATGCAATCTCAGGAGCAGTTGGAACATGGTATCTGCCCGGATGATGACCTACTGGCGGCTTGTCGGTCGCATGCATTACAATGCTGAGTTCTTCCGGATTGAGACCATTCTCCTTGATGAAATTATTCACTGAAAGAAAAGACTGGAGGTAGGGATTCGTACATTCTTCTGTCAGCATTCTATGTAGGTCCATAAAGATATTCTCTCGACGTGCCTGATCATTTACACCACGTGTATTCGGCCTACCTCTTGATGCACGGTGTCTCGCTTGAAAATCTGGATCATGAAAGTAGGTCTGCATGCAGTGGGGATCTGTGCAACCTACCTGTTGGAGGAGGGGTCCAATCAATCTATGAACTTGACCCCCGATCTTGAATGAAGCCGGACCATTCTTCTTGATAGTTTTGTCAGTAACCATCATGCATCCGAATGCCATCCCACAATTGAAGTATCGGATGTTGTCCCGAAAGTACTTGGCTTCCCTTGTATTTGATTGGTATAGATGAAGAAGGCTTGGGGGAAGGTCAGGCAACCTCTCCAAAATGACCTTGCCTTTGTTGCAGCAAAGGATGCCGAAGTGTACTGTTGTTTGATTCTTGCCTCTATTCTCATCCTTGAACCCAAGAGCTTGACAATAACAACATGCCCAGGTCATATCACCAACATCATAATATCTAGCTTGATTGATATTATAGTTGTCGATGTTGCATCGTCTTCCCATGGGCAGTCGAGCTTGACTTTCACCACTGCCACGCAAACGTACTTGACGCTGCCTCTCCGCATTGGCTTCCAATTCATGAACCATCTGATCTGTAGTATAATTCTCTCTGCTACCTTGGATTCTTAATTGCTCAGTGGCAAGATAGCTAATTCGGTCAATTCTGCTCATAGCTCTATACCGCTGACTTCTGGTATTCAAATTAGCTAGTCTTGCTTCGGGTCCCATGTTCGCATGGTGAATTCGTCTTCCTTCCAAAAGGGCGCCATGTACTTCCTCATCCTCGGCCATGGCAGCATAGTTTGACCTCTGGATAATGCGCCTACTCTCCAAACTGACTGCACGGGCTTCTTCCGGCACAGAGGCATATTCCAACCTTCTATCCTCCAAACTGACTGCACGGGCTTCTTCAGGCACAGAGGCATAGTCCGACCTCCATGCCTCCAAACTGACTGCTTGGGCTTCCTCGGGTCAGGATGCATAAACTGACCTTTGGAGTGTCCGTCTACTCTCCAACTGTTCTTCTCTTGCATCTGAAGTGATATTCTCACGGGCAGTGCGTCTACCCTCCAGCAGTGCCTTGTGAGCTTCTTCAGGCATAGAGGCATACTTCATCCTCCGTGCCTCCAAAATGGCTGCTTGACCTTCTTTGGATATGGAGGCATATTTGGACCTTTGCGCCTTCAACTTGGCGGCATGGGCATCTTTGGGCATGCCGGCCTCCAAAGTGGCTGCTTGACCTTCTTTGGGAATGGAGGCATATTTGGACCTTCGCGCCTTCAACTTGGCGGCATGGGCATCTTTGGGCATGGCGGCATACTTGGACCTCTGCAACTCCAACTTGGTATCGTGGTCTTCTTTGGACATGTGAGCATGACTACCTCTCTTCCTCTTTAGTTCTCTCTTATTCTGAGTCTCTACCTCTCCTTCTTTCGCACTTGTCAATTCATGTTTTGGTTCTCTCTTATTTTGAGTCTCTACCTCTACTTCTTTCGCCCTTGTCAGTTCACGTTTTTTCTTACTCGCAGTACGACTCCGCTCTCTCTTCCTCCTCAACCTCTCCTCTGGCGTGAAGTTTATTTTTTTTGGTGGCATGTTGCTTAGATCTTGAGCTAATTATGGATGAACAAAAATTGATATTGGGGTTTGAGTAAAACATATCACTAAACTTAAGAAGAACAATCAACTCCACACACAGTCCAACTCAGGCAACTCCGATCAAACACACAATTCATATCAAAACAATATTTCAAACCATCACATCATCGTCATCATCCCCATGTTTGGGTGGTAATGAGCTTCCGCTCTTGGCCCCATCATAGTCATCATCAGTGAGGCCCGTGGTCTTGAGGTTGGCTGTTGTACTATCACCCTCTTCCCTCACTTCACCGTTGGTTGAAGGGTGTTCCTCACTCGCAAGAGTAAGATCTACCGTAAGGTTACGGGGTGGTGTTGTTGCATAAGGATTCACAACCATCCTTTGAATAGTGGTAGGCACAACAGCAGGGGTAGTAACGGTGAACCCAGTAGCTGTGTGAGGAGGTGTAAAACCGGCTGCGTATGACCCCCCAGCAAAGCCCCCAGCACTTTGACGTGTAGGAGATACATTCACAACCGGAAGGGTCACGGAAAATTCTTCGCTTTCGAATGCATCTTGCTCCTGAAGGAGACTCACAACTTGATCCAAGCCTTGGATACTGCGCTCAGCACTTTGTACTTTGGAGAGCGCACACGCATGCCACATCTTATGGTTATTCACCTGCCTAAAAAGGGTCGCCTCCTTCTTCTTCTCATGCGTCAAGGTTAGCCTTGCTTGTTCTAACTGGTAAGTCATGTCGCTGAGGTTCCTCTGCGTGGGAGTTACACTTGCACTTGATGGCCTTGTGGTGGTATTGGTCGGAGTAGTTGGAGCTGGACTGTTTGACGCCAGTAGCGTCCGTCTTGATGCCAGTAGTGAGGCTCGTAGCTGCCTTTGATGGTCGCTCCCTTTATGGGGAGGAGATTTGCGGTCGTTGGGGTTGGTTTTCTTCGCCATGATGATATTGATGCTGATGACTATGCCGGTGCGCTTGGATCTCAATGCTGCTGCTTTATTATTATGACTTCTTCCTCACTTACCTTTAGTTCAGTAAAAGAATAATGATGGAAAATGCTTGATCAGGTGTGTTGCGAGGGAGACTCAGGGGGCTTGCTATGCTTCAAATGCCCAACATCGCTGACTTTGTGTAGAGGCTTGCCGGCTGAAGACCATATTATACATACCTGCATGTATGTGTAGGTTTAGTTAGGGGGCTTGCTATGCTTCAAATGACTTGTGTGTAGGCGTGCTGGCTCCCAAGAGAAGCTGGCTTTTGCCGGCCCAGAAGGATCAAAGTTTACGTATCTTGTTATGCCATTCGGCCCTGTCAACGGACCTGCGATTTTTATTATCTTTATCCATGACATGGATACAACTTGGAAAGCAGTTGCAGTGTCCGAAGGCATCTCCATTGATGATCGTACCAACACTCGTATTATTGTTGATGATATCTTCAGTTGGGCTCCCAGTCTTAATGCCGCACTCCACTATCTTGAATGCCAGCTCAAAACTTGCCGGCTACAGAATTTGTCCTTGTCCTTAAAAAAGTCCTTATTTTTCCCTAAACGGCTTGAATTTGTTGGACATGATGTCTGTGAAGATGGCAACCATCCTGCTCAATCGAAGCATGAGTTACTGAAGTCTTGGCCTAAGTTTGTGACTGTGCGCGACGTAGCGTCGTTTGTGGGTTTTGTTATCTTTTATGCTCAATACATTCCCCAAGCAGAGTTGCACATGTCAAAAATGCGCGAGCTGACTAAACTTGATTATGCAGAAGTTATTGGTGATGCTTGGACCCCCGCTCACGAAGAAGAGCGAAACTATATCTTAAAGGCCTTGCTTGACGACCCGTGCCTCGCTCGTTACGACTATACGAAGCGTTGTTACTTACGGACAGATTGGTCCGCTCTTGGTTTTGGTTATGTTTTGCTGCAACCAGACGACGATCCCGAATCCCTTGCTGCTATGCAACGCGAGATGGACGGAGGCCCTTGTGAATTTATGCTACCGAATGCCAAATGCCATTTGCGCCCAGTTGCTTTTGGTTCCTGCCGTTGTCGCGGGAAAAAAAGCCACTTACATTCACATCTTGGTGAAGGTTTTTGTGGAGACTGGGCTATCAATAAGAATCGCGCCCGCATCAATGGACGTCGCTTTATGTGGATTACTCATTGTCATGCACTGCGTTTTATCATGACGTACGATGGCCCTAACCCGGTCATCTTGCGCCTTCAAATGCAACTCATGATGTGGTCTATGGATATCCAGCATCGTATTGCCAAATATCTCATCGATGCTGACTACTTTTCTCATTGTGGTGTCGACCTTTGTTATGATCCCCTCTACCCAAACTACCTTTGATTTACCACCGAATTGCGTAAACTTTATCCGCCTGTTGAAGGACCCATGTAAGCGGCAAACATGCCTGGTTTCCGCGGTCCCCGGTTTTCACGATCTTCCTAGCTCCTCTGCAAATGCTATCTGCGCATTCTCGTTGGTCCCAATTGTTGACCCCAGCATTGCACCAATTCTCTCAGCAATTTATGTGGAGAGCTCCCGCGGCCATATTTGTCTCTCTAATGTGCCTATCGAATTTGGAAGTATGCCCTCGACCTACACTCCCGCTGTCCATATTAAGGAATCGACGGATCAAACATTTGTGTGTTGGCCTCTGAATTATCCCGGTACTGTTGGGGTGTGTATGGTTTTAACAGCGGCCATTTCTTATCCACTGTTCGCACTCACAGCCTTCCTTTTGAGCTTGTCATTGCTGCAGATACTCGCCGGAACGGGCGTGCACTCTTCAAGCAATATGCAGACTGCCCTCTTATCCTTCCGTCATCAGACGCAATGCTTAGGGCAATCACTTCTTCTCCATCGACTTTGAAAAATGATGGTTATTTTATTCACTCTCATCGGTTTCTCGCACGAGCCACCAAGGTGATTTTCTGGTGTACTCAAGCTGCTATTATACATGCTATTCACGCGAAGCACAGCCTCACTGTCTTCGTAGCGCATGTCCACCCGGAATGTGACCTCTCTATGATCGTTAATTTCAAGCGATCTTTGCAGCGAGTTGGATGGATTATGAATGATAACTCCATCGGCTTTGCAACTTTTGGTGACAATGTGTGCGATTCAGCTTTATTTGTGATCAGTGTAAACCGCTCATCCACTGCTGTCCATCAGCCCATTACAGTCTCACACCCGCCTGCTCGGTCTCCGCAGGTGATTACAGATTTCATACATACTCCTTTCAATCGTCAAGAGTCTTCGGTCTCTCCCTCCCGTCACAACCCAGAATTTGTAGGCTTTCCCGCTACTGCTACTCTGCCAATTGCCACTGACGCTACTTTGCGTTCTGTTCACGCGAAGCGGATTTACAATATTCGGCATTCAGTGGATCACAGTGGAATTACAGCTGGCTCAGGAGTATATAGTGTTGATGGAATTTGCCCCCCATTCTCACCTCCTAACCCCAATCTATTTGGTTCGTCATTCGGCATCGAGTATAGTATTGACGAGCGAACTTTCGTCCGGCAAATTTCGCCATTTGAACATGCGCGATGCTTTCGCCTTGACG
>JAZGVS010001239.1:0-10281 GCA_037356235.1 Bacterosira constricta
GCTATTGCTATTGCTATTGCTATTGCTATTGCTATTGCTATTGCTATTGCTATTGACATTCCATCAGATAATATTGCGCTGCTGTTGAAATGATAAATTACCAACAGATGCATTGATATTTCATATCGTCTCTCTCGCAGACTTGCTTTGTTGCTGACTTTGATGACTATGATTGTGAGTTTTGTTTTCCAATGGTGCTGCGGATGCTTTCATTTGCAGTGAATGGAGATGAATTGCGTCTCCCTCGCAAAATGAAGTTCCATATGAAGTCAATTGGAGAATAAGTACAACAATCAAATGGCTTCCAAGAAGCTACTCCCTCGTTTGCCAAAGCAAATGACTCTGATACTAGGTAAGTCAAATTAATACTGATATTGCCACAATTGCAGCTGACACGTTGAAGAATGATCTGCACAAAATGAAGCAATCAACTGACGTCTAGCAAGATCTGGGACCCCCCTCAAATGATGAATGATTCATTCTGCCGACATTGTGAGTTTGATTGTCGTTATCTTTGCTGCTATTCCAAATGATGATTTGATGACGATAATGTTTCCTCTACAGTGACAGGAGATGCTTGCATCTCCCTCGCAAGAGAAAGTCAATCAGGAAATAAATTGGCTTCCATGAAGCTGTATCTCCCTCGTTGACCAGCGAATGACATCAACTCTGATGATTCCGACAACCGAGATAGTTTGGTTGCCATTGCTGTTTGGAGATGAACAACATCTTCCTTGCAAAAATGATTCAGCAATAAACTGGCAGCTGGCTCCCTTGTTTTCTGTCGGTCTTGAAAATGAGCAACTCGGCAAAAAATAAAATAAGACTGATACAACAATATGATGTGTCATTGTTTCCTGGCTGGATGCAAATGATTGCCCCCATATCTCCCTCGCTCAGTGAAGTCGCTTCATTGGAAATGAGCTACGGAACTTAGAAAAATCCAATAAAGAGAGGTAACTGATGGAAACTCGACAAAATTCTTTTAGAGGAATGAGACCAACAATAATCTGATGCACTGCACTAAATGATATGCTCCCTCGGATGATGAATTCCACAATAATTAATGCAGATGCTGTGCTATCATGAATGAATGAGTCAAAGAGGTAGCTTGATATTTCACAGTGCTTGATCAAGTGACGATGGCATTTTGATGGGGAACACCACCAGGAGGTCCGACCATGGTACCTACACATGCATAACTCCCCACGTTTTTTACCTTGTGCAGCAGCACCTAGCACTCTATACGAGTGTCTTGAAATGCTCCACGATGGCTACATTAGACTGTCCCCTCTCCCTAGAGTACAATCAGTACCAGTGCGATGGGCCTATCACATCCCCAGTACCAGAGTGATGTCACTGCTGACGTTGCACAACCACACATTAGTTGCACCAATCCGAGTATAGATTGCCCATGGTGAACCATAGCTCGTCGCCAACCCATAGCTCATAATTACTCTAAACCATCGTAATAGCACTAGTATTGTTGCCTCTTTAACATCCCCGTCGGGTCAAGGCATAAGTTAAGGTTAGGTAGGGTTAATCATTTTCTTATTGGGTGGGCTTAAACCATCAAGACAAATATAATTTTATATTTCTGAACTAGCCTACTGTACAGCATATTTGCATTGGGCTATGCAGCGCAAAAACTCCCATGTTAAAATTCCTGATGGTTGTCTCACATTAAGCCCGTCCGGCTAGAAAAAGGCAGAGGAGCAAGTCAAATGTACGGTAGGATTTGGCCCCTTGTCGAACACTCTTTTTTGTCCGTAGGAGCTTGAGTGGAGAGAAACTGTCACAAATGTGGAGTCTCTAGGCCGCTCCAAGTACCATTGACACTCCATAGTACATAGCTGCTGTGTCTTCATCAATATTTTGATTTGGACTCTGCCGGCCATCTTTAGTGACAACTTGGTATTTTGGTTGGTAATTTATCTTCGTATTACTTTAATTATGATTAACGGATTCGGCAGTCGACTTCCTACCGAAGAGCGATTTTTATCTCCAAATGGAGATTAAACCGGAGTACGGATATAGTGTACCATTTGACTGTATGGGGGGCAAAATCAAATTATTAACATCACGTCTGTATGACACTATTTCGAGCGAGAACCACTGATCACCTGGTTGGTAAATTCATCCTAATAAGTATTGATTTTTTTGAGGTAGCCAACCTGGTACCTAGTCCCCCTCATCCAGTGATGGAGCAATTAAGTAGTCTTTGTCATAGTCGAGCTCTTTTTGGCCTTCGGCTGCTAGGTGGAAAAGTCCAGAATATATATTTTGTGAAGTTGTCTAGTATATGAAGAAGGTTATTTTTTCGCTTCTGATTCAACGGCTGCATTGTCTTGACTGGGTAGTCCATACTACGATACCTGCCCGCTTTGCTTGAATCGATATCTTATGATTCGTTGAGTCATTTCAGATTCCTCAGCTTGTACAGTAAATCAATTGCTACTGTGGAGTAACAAAATGTTTCATTCTGTCCATTCATACACTCTCTAAAAGCCCTCAGATTAACATGCACACGGTGGAAAGAGGGGAGACGTGCCCTATTTTGGGTAGAGGACTGTGTGGAACATATAAGGTGAGTGTAAATGGATTTCCTCTAGTTAATACCATATGCACCATTGTTGCCTCTTCAGATGCTGTTCTATTACTACTGCTAACACTTACTACTAGATCTTCCATTCCGAAGATTGTGTCATCATTTTGCAATAATAGAAAGTGTGCACATATTGTGTCAGGCCTAAGAAAAAGGAGAACTCTCACGCTCTCAAACACACAAATGAATCATCATACCATATAATGATAACGTGAATCATAGCACATAAAACATCTTATACTAACCTTATCCCAAGGTGGAATAACATCATCCAAACTAGTAACCACAGTCCGACAAAAGCAAAACAATCATACTGCCATGTATAGTAATCATCAACCATATCATAACATGTTTCACAGCCGCGGCAAACAACGGGTCAAATCGATGAAATTCTCCACGTCGTTGTATCTTTCCAATTAACTCCTCGGACATTGTTTTGGTCATGCTACTTCTACTGTTTAGATCTTGTGGATGTTGATGTTGTCCGGCGGTCCGAATCGATCTCACCATCGGTTGGCGACGTGGAAAAAATGGTGATGGAGTGACATATTGTTGGTCAGCACGTTTCACAGAGATAACACCTGGCCTGCCTCCTACCATGGTTATGTATCAGCATTTCAAGGTCATTGTTAAGGGGTAATTGATTCGCGTTGCCATTCCACAAAATGACAAGAACGAGGGACGAGTCGATCTGCAACTCTGCAGTAAGTTGGATTTTGGCGTGGAGAAATATTCAGCGGGAGGCGTGCCGGCCATTCTCTGTAACACTTCTGCAGGCCCCTCCGCAGTATCCCAAAGGAATAAGGCTTCATATGCATAGTGGAGTTGTTGGTGTAATGTCAATGGAAAGAACAAGAGAAGATAGACGTTGGACGTTGGCCGCCGTGTGTTGGAATCGTACTATTATCGAAAATGGAAAGTCAAATGATATTGTATGTTGCAACAGTGCAAATTGTATGGTGCAACAAAAGATTTGAAGCACTGTATTTTGCAACAAAAGATTTTTCCTGCGGGAAAGTCTGCAGCATTTTGCAACAAGAATTTGAACTTTTGTCCAAAAATTGAACAGTCTGTTCAAATGAATCAATTCAACCAAAACTTTCAAATCTGTCAGGAAAAATCAACTTTCCCTCAGCCTCTGTTCCTTCTGAAACAGATTTCACTCAGATTCCACTCCATCTTTCTTCATCTTCTTTGCACAATTTGCATTGTCTCTTTTTTGTGTAGGTAGAGATTTTGACAGAGGGATTGCCGATTTTGTTCTGAATTCCTGTGAATTCCTTGCTTGGTGGGGCGGGGACATTCGAGAGGTGTCGGCAGTATATATTGTCTCTATTTAGCGCCATAAATGATACTAATTCCAAGAGTAAGGATTCGATAAGACGATCTTTAGCTGACAGCCACCAACACCAACAACGAGAATATCGTATGGTACCACAGGCGCCAAACCTGATCCTGATGAAGCCAAGAACCTCATCTCGCTCACAGCTCACAGCCTCTCACACTCAGGCCACCACTCTGTAGTACCCGCCAATCCAGCATCCAGCCGGTATCAATTACATAATTGTTTCATGCTCAATCTCTATGCAGCTCCGTCCACGCTGTGCTGAGCAATTCCACAACCGAGAACGATGATGACGCGGGTACGACAAAAGTCATTCATCATCGCGATGCAATGGCAGCAACGGTTTGCGAAAAATATTGCGACTTTCCGTGCCCAACGGCATCCCACCATCATTCGATCTGTGACTGGGGCGATAGCGCGTGCCACCATTCACCCAACGTCTGCCGTGGTTCCCCCTATGCTATTTTCACAGCAATCAATTGGAGGGCTTTGGATGGGGAGTGTTAACAATAATTGTAGCATCATTACAAAGTGGGGCGGGCAGCAGCAAAGAGGCAATATTTTCACTGCTCAGCATACTTTGCAGTCAAGAGGTTTTGCTCACACTAGCGTTCAACGCACAACACGTGATCCAGACTTGCGAAAATGTCGGACAATAGAAGAAATAACTCAAATGGCATATGAACATGTGGACAATATGTCACCTCGTGGAATGTCAGCCTTTTGGACATTGGTATCAAAGATTCTACAAAAGCGGAGCAGAGGGTCAGCAAAGGGGCAAGACCCACGTGGTCAGATTCAGATTCAACAGCAAATTGACACAATACTGGTCCGTACTTTGGAAAATATCCAAACCTACAGTCCGAGAGACTTGGCAACAACCACCGTTGGCTTGGCAAAAATAGCGAAACTTGTGGGTAACAGTGGACCGAGACTTCTCAAAGACAGTCCTCCTCAGATTTTACGTGATCTCCGGAAGAGATCCCTCAAAGGCAGTCCTCATCAGGTTTTACGTGATCGCCTCATTGGCGACAACTCAGAAAACAAACGATCGATATTTGACCAAATTGCTAGGGCTTCCATTCCTGTAATTCATGAGTTTGATGCCCGAAGTTTATCCAATTTTATTTATGCATATGCGATCGCTGACTATGCACCAAAGTTTGAAGATGGAAGTACATTGTATGGCATTCTTGCTAAAGAAGCCATTCCAAACTTGGGTAGATTCAATTCCCATGATCTTTCCAACATGCTTTGGGCGTATGCGACTGCGAAGGAAACAAGCTCTGTACTCTTCGAGAAAGCAGGAGACGCAATTGTTGCACTTGATAGCTTGGATGAATTCAAGCCGCAGGCTCTTTCCAACATAGTGTGGGCGTATGCAACTACAAAGGAGTCACATCCAGAGCTTTTCAAAAAAGTCGCTGAGCACGTCATTATCCCTGGCAACTTGAATGAATATAAGCCCCAGGCTCTATCCAACATGACATGGGCATATGCAACTGCAAAGGAGTCGCATTCACATCTTTTTAAGAAACTCGCAGATCATATCATTGCACTGAACAATTTGGAATCGTTCAATGTGCAGGTTCTTTCCAATCTAGCATGGGCATATTCAACTGCAGACGAATCACATCCAATGCTGTTCACGAAACTAGCAGATCATATCATTGGACTTGACAACTTGACTCCTTTCAACCCTCAGAATCTTTCCAACCTTGTATGGGCATATGCGACTACAGCGGATCAACACCCAATTCTTTTCAAGAAACTTGCAAGTCATATTATTTCACACGACAACTTGGGAAAATTCAATCCTCAGGACCTATCTAGCATAGTATGGGGATATGCAACTGCGAAGGAGCCTCAACCACAGGTTTTCAAGAACCTTGCAGATCATATTATTGCGCTTGACACCTTGGATGAATTCAAGCCTCAGAACCTCTCCAACCTAGCGTGGGCATATTCAACTGCAGAGGAGTCTCATCCTAAGCTGTTCAAGAAACTTGCAGATCATATTATTGGACTGAAGAACTTAAGTGGATTCAAGCCCCAGGAGCTTTCCAACATAGTATGGGCCTATGCAACTGCAGGGGAGTCACATCCAACGCTTTTCAGGAAAATTGCAGGTCACATTGATGCGCTTGATAGCTTAGATAAATTCAAGCCTCAGAACCTCTCCAACCTAGCATGGGCATATGCAGCTGCAGACGAATCTCATCCAATGCTTTTCAAGAAAGTTGCAGGTCACATTGATGCGCTTGATAGCTTCGATGAATTCAAGCCTCAGGAGTTTTCCAACCTAGCATGGGCCTTTGCAACTGCAGGGCAGACTCATCCAATACTTTTCAAGAAATTTGCAGGTCACATTGATGCACTTGGCAGCTTAGACGAATTCAACCCTCAGAATTTTTCCAACATAGCATGGGCATATGCAACTGTTCAAGAGGCACATCCAAGGCTTTTCAAGAAAATTGCAGGTCACATTGATGCACTTGACAGTTTAGATGAAATCAAGCCTCAGGAACTTTCCAACCTTGCATGGGCATATGCAACTTCAAAGGAGTCATCCCCCTTACTTTTTCAGAAATTGGCAGACGCCGTGATCAAAAGGCAGACTGAGTTCAATTCGCAGGAGATTGCCAATTTTTTATGGGCATGTGCATCAAATGGGGAAATATACCAGTATCGATTCTCATCGCTTGTACCAACAGCAGAGTCACTTGTTAGGAAATGTAACAGTCAAAACTTAGCAAACATTGCTTGGGCATATGCGATAGCCAATGTGGCTGCTCCTTCTTTATTCAATGATTCTTTCATTCATATTTGCCTTAAAAATGAGGATAAATTCACATTGGAAAACTTACGCCAGCTTCACCAGTGGCAGCTATGGCAAGAGGAGCTGAAGACTAATGTAAGATTACCTCAATCACTTCAGGATAAGTGCTATGAAGCATTCATCTCGACAGTGCCGAGGCCATCAGCCTTGCAAGATGATGTCATTTCTGAACTATCCTCCATTGGCCTTGAACCTAAAGAAGAGGTACTCACCAAACAAGGCTATCGTCTGGATGCACTTGTGGAAATAAATGGGAAGAAAGTTGGAATTGAGATTGATGGCCCATTTCACTTTCTAGGAAGGAAACCAGCAGGAAGAACAATTCTGAAACACAGACAGGTCACCAATCTAGATCAAATTCCAATTGTGTCTGTGCCATATTGGGAGTGGAACGAACTTGGGAGGGATAGCGACATGNTTCTAAACTAGTATGGGCATATGCAACTGCAGATGAGTCACATCCCAGTCTGTTCAAGAAAATTGCAGATCACATAACTGCGCTGAACAATTTGGATGAATTCACATCTCAGACTCTTTCCAACCTAGCATGGGCTTATGCAACTTCAAAAGAGTCACATCCCATTCTCTTTCAGCACGTAGCAGATGCCGCAATCAAAAGGCAGACTGAGTTCAATTCTCAAGGCATTGCTAATCTTTTATGGGCATATGCTGCAAATGGGCAAATAGACCAACATATGTTCTCGTCGCTTGTACCAACTGCGGAGACACTCATTAGCAAATGCAACAGCCAGGGCTTAGCAAACATTGCCTGGGCATACGCAGTTGCCAATGTGACTGCTCCTTCTTTGTTCAACGATGATTTCATTCATGTTTGTCTTGAAAACGAGAATAATTTTACTGTTGAAGATTTTTGCCAGCTCCACCAGTGGCAGCTATGGCAAGAGGAGTTGAAGTCCAATATTGGGTTGCCTTCATCATTTCAAGAAAAACGCTACGAAACGTTCATCTCACTAATGCCAAGCCCATCAGCCTTGCAAAATGATGTCATTTCTGAACTATCATCCATTGGTCTTCAACCAGAAGAAGAAGTGCTCACCGATAGAGGTTATCGCTTAGATGCACTAGTTGAAGTGAATGGGAATAAAATTGGGATTGAGGTTGATGGGCCATCTCACTTTCTTGGTAGAGAACCAACAGGAAGCACAATTCTGAAGTACAGGCAGGTCACAAATCTAGATCAAATTCCAATTGTGTCTGTGCCATATTGGGAGTGGAACGAACTTGGGAGGGACAGTGGGAAGAAACAGGAATATCTAAGATCTTTATTGTTTATTGAGTAAAAGCAGGCATAAATTTATGCAATTTGAAACGAAATATTGCTCATGTTCAGAATAAATGCAAATTCTAGACCAACACTCAAATTTCATTGTCCAGTTGAAGAAGTTAGAGCTTCTTTGAACTAAATTTAGAGTATTTATATTGAGCGAGAAAGAATACCCCATAAAAAGGATTGACGCCAATTTGAAGCAAACGGTATATCTGTAAAATGAATAATGGGCCACCGTGTCGTGTAAAAGAAGGAGCTATTTTGATTAATACTGTACACTGAACTACAAATAACAAACCAGGTCAGCATTGGCCAAAATTAGTCGTCAAGTGAACAACATCACCGGTGTTGTGCCTTCTGTGTTTAACATTTGTTCCATGCATGTTAGTTTTGAAAAAGAGGGGCCAATTCAATGCTGACAATTTATCATAGGTTCATCAAAGTGGCAGCTAAGTATGGCAAGAGGAGTTGAACAAGTACAATAGTGAATTGCCATTATATCGTGTCAGGAAAAATGCTATCAAGCATTTTTCTCTCAGCAGTGCAAGATGATGTCATTTATGAGCACAAATAATAGAGGCTATCGTCTTGATGCACTCGTGAAAATAAATTGAAGTAACATTGGGATTGAGGTTGACGGCCCATCTCATTATCTTGGTAGAGAACTTATAGGAAGCATAATAATCACCAAAACTTCATGATGCCCCCCTTGTTTCCGTGTCATAGTATTGGGAGTGGAACAAACTCGGATAGGATAGGGGAAAGAAGCAAGATTGAGAGTTCATTGAAATATCAGTCGCTTTGCCCACCGTAATAGTTGAACAGCCCTGACAGAGATAAATGTATCATGGTACAATAGCAATGTCTTTGGTATTGGGTGTAACAGTAGAAATAATTAAAGCCGGTCCTTCAGTAATCTCCAGCATCCAAACCAGATCCACAACTCTCCTCATCATCATACCTCGAGGCCTTCTTCACAGGTGGAGGCTTATAATATTTCGATATCGGGCCCAAACTATCCGTCACCTCCAAAATCCGAAACCTCAACCAAGAGCACCATCTAGGACTATACCCCTGTAACGTCGTCGGAATTTCACCATTCTCCTCATCATTTTTTGGAATTTTGGCATCAAACAATTTCTGTTTCATGCCCTCCTCTTTCCATGGACACCATGAGTAACCGAGTGTGCAATCATTGGCATCTTCCATTAGATCCTTGTCGGTGGATCCCATGGATCCGAAGAGGAGGAGTAAGAAATCTATATCGGAGCATGTTACCTTCTTGCTCTCCTTGGTGTTGGCACCGTATAAGAATTCACGAATCTTACCACAGGTAGTCTTGTTGAGATGAGAAGTTTTGATGATATCCGAATTGTTCGAACAAAGCTCTGTATACTTGGTTGTTGATTTTTGAATGTCCACCTCAAAATCCAACAGCATGTAATTCCAATCGGTGGACAAATCGTACGAATCCCACTTGACCTTGCCATACCACGAATGCGATAACTTCACAGCATGAGGCATCGCATAGGGTGACCAAACGTGAGCATAATAATTGGCAGATCGGAGTTTATTTTCCTCTTCCCACTCCAAACTCGGCCGCTGTGGCGTCCATTGCCATTGGTGACATCCATCCGCCATTAATTTTGAAAGTCGTTCCATCCCAAACTCTGTCCAACTGTAGAGGATGCTTTCCATCGCCTCCTTTTCCCAATTGTCGTCGTCATCATCGCCGGAGATGGAATTGCCATCCGAGTCGTAATTATCGCCATCGGATGAGGTACGCGGATCATTCTTCTCCTTGTCTAATCGATAATTGTAATATCTCTTCCAGGCATCTTCGGATCCAATTGCGATGGAGTCTTTCCATCCATTGGGGATTGGTTTAAGGCTGAACCGTTTGATGGACTTGTCACGCCATGATTTTGTTGTTGATGCTGATGCTGTGGCTGTGCCTTCGCTTGATTTTCTCTTCTTTCCGGGCGGAGGGCTACTCATTCTACTTGTTAATTATTGCGTCGTGCTAAAATGTGATGCGGCATTGGGCATTGGGGCTGGCTGGGGGCTGGGGCACGGGATTGGGGTCGTAAAGTCTAAATCTGTCGAAATCATTGGTCGGTCGGTCATCAGCGCAATGTAGAAAGATACCTACCGTAGGGTTGGATTGCTATGCATGATGGAAATGTACGTACGTACGTACATAG
>JAZGVS010001240.1:0-10278 GCA_037356235.1 Bacterosira constricta
GTTCATTGACTCCGCGTATACGAGACAATCTTAATGAAGTGGACAAATGAATAAGTCTAAAATACATGACACGGTCAAATGATCATCTCTACCCAAAGCTTACCTAGCTCTAAAGACTTCAGAACTATTCTAGCTTGGACTTCATCGTAGCCTACGGAGAACACACCATTTGCATGATTCAGAAATTCTTCTGAAAGTGGTTTCGATCCGACACTTTATTTTGTAAAAGATATAAAAGATAAACATACGTTCCATAAATTGCTGTATTTTTCATCAAACTGGTAAAAGGCATTCTCACCTTATCACATAAAAATCAAACAAGTTCTTGAGCGATTTCAATATGTCCAAAACAACTGTAGGCGAATAAGTAGAAAAGGACGTAGGCCAGCGTTAGCAATGAGTTGAAAACGAGCACCTGCAGCTCGGTATCATCTTACGTAATCCATGCGGCTCGTCTCCTCCAATCAAACTTGAAACAAATCCAATCCGTTTTTTTGTTCGCTTCTTGTGGGCAATGATACAGAAACAGCTTTGTCTTCTTTGACTAAATGGTCCGATACCTCAAATAGTGATGCCGGGCAAAGTAGCGTGAACATATCAGCAACAGCTGTATTCAACGGCAAGTCATGCCAACCATAGTAATGGACGTAAAAAGGCGGCAATTGGACCATACTTGTCCACTCATGAAGCACCCCCGAAAGCCTTGGGATTTGTCTAATGTCTACCAAGTCTGAGATGCCATTTGCAACGCGGAAGAGGTCACTGTCGTCATCAAGCCACGAAGACCCGCCATTCACAGCTATTTTACTTATATCACTAATCCTCTGTCTGAAACTGATCCGTGTTTTCTCAGTTTCTACTAATGATGATGCAACTGTTGGGACGAGGAACGCTCGCCGAACTAGTAGTCCTGCTGATGCTGCAAGCTGATTCAGTTGAAGGTTGACCCAAAACCCTCGAATAAATGTATCTGCAGCTCCTTCATGATCACCGATCTTGGCAAGATGGCCTCCAAGATTTGCATATACATTTACAAGCATTTTTTCGTCTCCTACATCAATGGCGCGAGATAAATAGAAGGTAGCTGCGGATGCGTTCTTGCCGTCTGTTAATTCCAAAGCTCCAAGGTTGTTCAAAGCATTAACACAGTCAATTTTTCCTTGCGCTTTTGGACGACATGGGGGACCTCTTTCTAAAGCGTCTCTGTCAATTGGAAGCTCCTCCCCAAAGGGTCCGCCAACTTCGTTCAGGTATTGCGAAAGATAACGCCGGGCATTCTCAATGTCTCCATTCTTCAATGCTAAAATTCCAATATTCACCAAGACATAGCTGTAGTCTGGAAGGCAAGAATATGAGTGCAAATCAGACTACAAGTCTACAATCTAGAGAAGAAAATGAGTTGGAAGATGCATTGCTGGCAACGGACCTGGTGTAAATCTCCTGATGTGGTTATAAACATCGATAGTAGCAGGATGGGAGTTTTTATGTAGGCAAACACCAAGGCGCATCAAATCGTTATGGTCGCTGCCAATTGTTTCCGCATCTTTCACTTCGTTGGTACACAATCCATTTGGGAGAGAGATGTTCAGTGGAGAGCTATCGGCCAAAGCAAATGCGGTCAACGCGGTGACTATCAATGCGGAAAATACAACTGTGAGAGGATTCATTGTATAGATGGATTTGCGCAATCAATGAGCTGCTGGTACAAGGAGTATTAGTCTCGCAATACTATCAAGAGAGTGATATTCTTTCTTTAGACGACGATGGTCCTGTCGGTCGATACTGGATGTGGAAGGTGGTATAGTGGCGAGATGAAGTGAAGCGCGGTCGTTGGTGTAGCCTGTCGTGGCAGATTTCCACTTGCTAGCTGGAGAATGAATTCCGCTTCAGTTTGAGGTGTTATTTGAAATTTGAAATTACTTAGCTGACCTCTCAGACAATTTGTTGCTTTGAATCCTGCCCACAAGGACGAGATAATCATCGACTGACCATGTCTGCTGCTTTAGAAAATGCCGTCAGCGAGACGAAGGATGCTCTGCAGCATCTCTTCGCGAAACCTAAGATGTCGACGAAACTTTTGTCGAAGCCACCTTTCAGGTTTATACATGACATTATAATTGCCACGCTCAAGGCCACAGGATTCCCCAACGGATTCTTCAGCTTGGAAGAGCTAGACTCTTCCAATTTAAAGGATAGCAAGTCAGGTGAGATGATGCTGAGCTGCCAGTGCTTGTTTTTCAACTCATTGCTAATGCTGACATACGTCTTTCTCTACTTTCGCCTACAGCAAAGATTTCATTTCTCAACAAGCTAATTCACTTGGTGAACGTTGGCAATGGATCTGCTTTAGATGTGACATCCTCAAAAATTGTTGCTGGATTGGATCCGCTGAACACAAATCTTTTACTGACAGCCTTCGGCCGGCTGGCACAGGATGAAAAGCTTGAGACAAATGATCTCATCCAGCACTGCCTGAGTGGAAAAGGAATCGATGAATTTCATAACACAAATGACAAATCACTGGATGATGCAACGAATGCGAACGTTGAGGTCGCTAGTATGATGCCACCAGATAGTTTGACTTCCGGAGAAAACGAGTTTGAACAGATTGGAGCTACCAGCAAAAAAACTATCATGGAGCAAATACAGGCATGCAACGAGGACATGGAACAAACACGGGATATGGTATCCAAGATTATCACCAAGCCGAAATGCTCTGACAAGCTGCTGAGCAAACCTCCGTTTCGATTCATCCACGACCTCATAGTGGGATGCGGCAAAGCAACTCAGTTCGATCTTTGTCGGATTTTTAGGTAAGCATGTTTCAATACAAAATGGGCCTTTGGTGGGGATTCAAACTCAATACTGTTGCTATTATCTACAAAGTGGCGATGAATTGATCTCTTCAAATGTAAAAGAAAAGCAGGCCAAGCTTCAGTTCCTAGAGAAACTAATCAATTTTCTTGAGGAAAATTTAGAGATGTCTATTAATGTGAAACCTGCCAAGATTATCTCCGGACTTGAGCCTGAACGAACAAGGTATCTCCTGCAACTCTTCGCTCTTGTTACAACAACGAAGTGCCTGGCATGCACAGTAAGTGTGGGTATTGATGATCAAGAGCCTCCCAATATTGGGCCACGAAACGAAAGCGAGGAAACAAAAGAATCCATCGATGGGGTGCATAATGGAAATGAAAAAGAGAACGTTTCGCCAAATGACGATAACAACCAACAACACATTGCTGATGACGATGTTCCACCGGTAGAGATCAAAGTTCAAAACAAAATAATGGAGGAGACCCCCATCACATTGCCACCATCAAACAATACAAAGAGACTAGAAACTGTGAAGAGACCAGAAACTGCTTTTGGCGATAGGCCGTCCAAACTTATCAACGCCATCGACGTCATCAGACCTGCAACTACAACCATTAAGAATAAAGATAGGGGTGCTTTCGAGAGGATCCCACGCGCTACAAAGCAATCCGAAGAAGCGAAAACTGATGACTTGACTATTTTTCAGAAAATTGTCCAAGAGCAAAAGTTGAACAAATCAAACCAGCGAGCCAACAAGAAAATTATTTTGCCTTCTCAAAAAATTGATCTCCAATCACTCGCTGGTGTTATTCAGGGCATTGCTCAGTCAACAGCCCCATTGGGGAAATACATGAACGGTGTCAATGACGACATCGAATCCATGATGAAAGAAAGAAATCATTGGATCGCTGAGCAAGACGAAAGACATGACGCTTGGGCGAGTGCGCAAAAGCATCGTGTGGGAACTTTGAAGCCTCTCCAAGCGAAGCTGGATTTTCTAGAAGACAGGGTGAAGGTACAAGTAACAGAAATCAAGAGGCTCGAAGCGAGTGTAAAGAAGAACGATAAGACACTGAAGAAGCACGGATCAATCATGAGCTACTAGAGAAGCTCGGGAGGTATCTAGATACTTACCAGTGTCTACATCAGTTCCACGACGAGAGAAACAGGCCTGTTATTCTCATTATGACCGCAGCATCATTCATGGTTAGGATATAGAAATGAATGAAGTACTTATGGGTTTATGAGAATCAAAAAGGAGACCCTAACCCTAGCCCATTTTATATCAAGTAGAATCACTAAGTTGGCATGATCTACTGGCATAATGACACTTAGCAAAGGTGATATCTTATAACATTTTCTTCATCTCATTGTATCTATGCAACGCCTAAAAGAAGCGTTTCAAAGNCAAGTAGAATCACTAAATCGGCATGATCTACTGGCATTATGACACTATTAGCAAATGTGATATATTATACCCAAAGCTAACAACTACCCCTTGCCTATTTTTGCAACGCCTAAAAGAAGCGTTTCAAAGCAGCAGGAGTCTCCTCTCCCTCACTATCCCCATCCTTACCAGCCTCCCTCTGCCTCTCCTTCTCCGCCTTCTCCTCGTCTCTCAACTCCTTAAGCTTAACCACATTTTCATCCACAATATTCTTCTTTGCTCGTCGCAACTTCTTTGCAATCTTACTACGACCTCTCATCCTCTTCTTATCCTTTTTATTCTTGGCCTCCTCTGCATCAGCTGCCTTCCTTGCATTAGCTTCCTCTGCCATGTCTCTCATACGCTGCTGTCGTTGGATAAGGTTGCTTTCCTCAATACCTCCCACAGTATCCGGATCCAAGGCAATCATATCCGAACTCAATTTTTCAAGGAGAGAACGAACCTCCGTCTCCCTACGTTGTTTTGTGTCCATATATGGGTTGGTGAAATGCTCCATCGAATCCAAGTTTGGCTCTCCACTACCAGGAATGACAATCGAGCTAATCCCTCCAGTGTGACCAATACCACATACATCTTCAAACGGACGGAAACGCAATGATTCCAATGGACCCTTACCAGACAACTGATGTTTCATGTATGGCTCCTTCATCTTCATCTTGAGCGCCTCCGGTCTCCAAAATGTCGTATGACAACCATGCCCAATACCCAATACGCCAGTTTGCGAAATGTCCAAAGTGGACGGAGCACCGCCATACGTATTATACGAATGTAACTCCTTGTACATTCGCAAATCGAATATTTTAACTTTGCTATCCCCCCCTCCCGTGGCCATGTACCGGCCACTTCGGTCGATGGCCAAGCTGGTTACAGGGCTGCCCTTGTGACAGAGCATTTTGACGAGGTATTCACTGCTGGAGGGTGACCAGAGTGTGACTGTGCCGTTGGTATGACCGCAGTGAAGGACGGAGTTGAAGGGATTTTGACGAATGGCGTGACAGGGTCCGAGTTTGGTGCGGTGTTGGGAGACTAGGTTGCCGGTGGATGTGTCTTGGTATTGGAGCACGCCGGTGTATCCAATTGTGGCTGTGTGAGTGATGGATATACGATAGATCATGGTACATAGTTTATAACAAAAACAATGAGTACATGATGCATCAAAGGCCAATTTGCATTTCATCTCAACATGATCATAAAATAAATAATGCAAACACCACGTGTATTCTTACCCAACAGCCAATGATAAGGCAAAAACTCCATCCCCGTAACCCTCCGATGCCCATCCATCCGATGAATCTCCACCCCCTCCTCATCATAAATAAAAACATTCTTCTCCTGACTCACCGCCATCATACTCCCACTATGCAAAAAACACGCATCCCGTATCGAATCCTGTACGAAAAACTCCGTCTTGAGCGCCAATGTATGCTGATCAATTATACTCACATGACCATTCTTCCCAGCCAACAGACCCCAGCGTCCGGAACGATCATATCTCATTTTATAAGGGCCATATTCGTTCAAGTCCAGATCATAAATATTACGTGCAACACCCTCCTCCAAATGCTCAAACTTCAACTGCCGCTGCGACAACTGAACAGTCTTCTCCATATCCGTCTCCGCCTCCACCAAACCAGCAGTATGCGTATGCAATATCTCCTCCGCATCCGCAGCACTCATGGCATTCGCCAACCGTTTCGTCTCCCTCCGATGCATCTGACGCTGCAGTGCCATGTTCGGTTTAGCCCGTCGTTTATCAAGATTTTTAATCTGATAGGCCGATAGGTGGGAGGTGTCGCGGTTGGCGTCATCTTGTCTTAGGTTGCGGAGACGGGTTGCGGATAAGTCTTTGGTGTGTTCGCTTCCGTGGTAGTGGGAGAGGACGGCGGATCGTTGGGTTGGGGGGAGGGATTGGAGGTCGGATTTGAGGGATTTTCGTTGGGATAGGAGTTCGGTGTGGGAGAGGCCGCGGGTTATTTCGCCTGCGCGTTTTTTGTGGGGTGCATCTTTTGATGTGGTGGGAGTGTCTTTTGCCATGGTTATTGTTTGTTTGTTAGTTTGATGATTATTGCTGCGTGTTACTCGTGCTTATATTGCTACCGCCAGAAGAAGGTGATTGTAGTATGATGTGAATGTGAAATGAATCAAACCAGATGTGGTATCCAACTGGTGTTCAAGCTCCTTTTCGTGCGGCAAAGACTGTGAAGGTTTCAATAGGATGCTGAAGCAACTGTATCTGTATGTATTGACGGTTAGCAGACTATCGCCATGGTTCGTCACCTGTAAAAGAGTGGACCTTGCGAGGAGATTAATGGTCGGACGTACCTAGGCTTAATAGATTACACAAAGTCCACTTTGGAAGATTACAAACTGATTACCAAAGAATTATATTATTATTCCTATGAACAAATCTATGAGGACCGAGAGTGGTTACTTACACGTGTAATCTCAACTATCGCTACACCTTTGTCGCTAAAATACCAGCCTACTATTTATTTCCGAGAGAAAGCGAAACAACATATTACCAATTTCAGTCTTTCAGATAAGCCTAACGGCCAGACGCAAACATAATAATAAGCGATGTTCTGCGACATATTAGCGACAATGATATCGCCGGTAAAACAATGCTTTCATCTTTCATCTTTTACTTCCACTTTTACTTTTCTGTTTCCGATCTTCGTCTCCCTTCTCCCTCGCGCTGCTCGCTGCTGCTCCTCCGCTATCCGCTAGCCTTCTTCTCTTAGCCGTCGCTCTCTCTATTCATTCCAACCATGGCATCGGAACACGTACAGCATCGACAGCAGGGGACGAATCTTCCCCCGCTACCATCGGCGAACGCGAAGGACGAAGGAGGTGAGTGCTGATACTACGATCATGATGTTATTTCGCTACATTTTCCCCCCATGTGTCATTATGGACTCCTCTTGCTGATGTTTTTTTGTCTATTGTTTTCATCTTCTCTGCCATATCTACTCTCTAGAAATGCGATACAATCAACTTGTAGAAGAGCAAGAACACAAATTTTGCACTGAAGTCAATAGGAAAGATTTGTTATCACAAAAGTTGGAACGATTACGTGCATTGAAGGATGAGATTGCAAAGGATGGATGGATGTTTGACTCCAAGACCTAATTAGGTAACGCAACGTATAAGTAAGAAGTCAACAATACATCATCGAAATCGAGAATCCATCATTGAAACGAAATAAATGGCAGGAATTGAGAATTGAGAGATTGCATGAATTATTTCCATACCATACCATGTTCAACAAAAAAGATTCTCCCACCCTCAGAGCAAAGCAAAAAAAGAGGGGATCATAATTCGAGTGGCATTTTTATAATAAAAATCAAGACCAAAACTTCTTGCACTATTTTCATTTCCTTCAAAGCCAAAGATCAACCCTTGCATTGCATACAATCAATTACCCCGCCGTTCTGATCATGAATTCGACAAACCACCGACAAAGAAACAACACCAGAGGCAACGATGGAGGCGAAGATGAGGACATTGAAGTTCTCCGGAAGGAGTATCGAAATATGCAAGCAAATCGGAATGCATTTGCGCATGAAAGTGATCTGGTGAGAATGATGCTGCAACCAATCTGTATTGCAAATCGGCACCGTCATCACTCGTTCATCGCTCACTCATACATGCATTTATCCCTGTAATAGGTGCTCCGAAGGCAGCAGGCAACTCTCGACAAATTGCGAGCCGAAAACGAGACATTCAAGTCAGACGTGGCAAGGCTGCAAACACGCAATATGACACGTCCCATCAACTCCTTCGAACAAACTCAGCTCGATCGACTTTTCCACGAACTCGATCGATACAATTGTCTTGTCGAGTCAGAGAAAACGAATGCCAGAGCGATGGAGAAGGAAATTTCCACATTGCGCGATGAGATTTGGAAGCGGCGACAGCAGATGGGAGGCGTGAACGCAGCTGCCAATAACCGACGGCTTGTGGAGAAGCAAGTGCGACTGTTGGAAAGTAAGCTCGATCAAGCGCTTGTCAAGTTTAACAAATGTGTTTCGCGGAATAAGAGGTTACGGGAAGATATTGATGGGCTTAGAGGTGAACGGGTGACGTTTGAAAAAGTGTACAAAAAGATTGAAAAGGTATGTTGAGTTATATGTTTTCCATTTAGTCCGTTGAGCTTCACGCACTAACTCGTTTTTACCTACTCTCGTGTTGATGCGATAGGAACTAAGGGAGAAGAAGAAACAAATGGCGCTTGTCATTGAGCAATCTAACCAATCATATGAACAACGCGACAAAGCCCAGCTTGAAATAGCTGCGATTGGACGTCTCAATCGAAAGGAAGAGGATGCATTTCACCAACAAACCAGTGATCTCAGTGAAGAACTGGAAAAAATCAACGAGCAGCTGCTCAATTCAACCAAACGAAACCAGACAGCAGCGATAGTAGATCCAATCGAGGAAGAAAAGAAGGCAGCAGAGCGAAAGGAGACAGCCAGAGCAAACGAGATTGCTTGCGCCGAAGAAGAACATGCCCAACAACGCAAAGAGAAATTGCAAAACTACGAAGACGCATTCCATCAAATATCTGCCGCAACTGGAATATCAGATGTGGATGAATTGGTAAAAGTGTTCATTGACAAGGAAGAACACAACTTCTCTCTGTTTAGATACTCAAACGAGCAAGCGGCCGAAATTGAGCGACTGGAAGAAGAAATACAGGGTCTTCATGAAGAGGATATGAGGTATAAGGAAGAAGCTAACGATGACAAGAATGGCCACAGGGATGAAATTATCAAGTTGGAGAATCAGATCAGATCAGTTGGCGAGCAGACAGCAGTTTATGAATTAAAATGTGATGGCCACCAAAAGATATTAGAAGAAGTCAAGGATGAAATTAAGGTGAATACCATTCTGTCTAGTCTTTTTTTCGTTGCAACCCATGCATAATGCACATTTGATACACCCCCAATCAGCTGCTTCTGATCCGACTGGATTGTAAATTTGATGATGAGGAGGGTGGCATACCTCTGACAACAGATAATATTCTTCATTATCTTGGAATAGTAGAGGAAAGAACAATGGGAATCATGTCCAATTACCACCGAATGAAGGAAATGTCAAGCAGTGATCGTTCAAACAATTCTTTCGGAAAGGTTTTACCTTTAAGCATGTCTGGTCTTGATGCGGCGATAGGAGCTGCTGAGCCTTTCTTGATCAACCCTCCACGACTGCTGGATTACTCTAGTGACGAGAGCGGTGACGAGGGCGTTGATTCCTCTCTGAAACCACTTCATCGATCTGACTTAAAGTTTTCAAAGATAGCGTTGCGTGCACCTTCTGTTGGAACCCTTCCGAAAAGAAAGACCATCAATGGAAGAAGGGGCTCTACAATATTTCAGCCCAGAGGGCGAAGTTCGATGCTTTCTTCCACGCGAGAAGTAGTATGATACACCTCATTTGTGATAGCTTATACCAACCATACATGTTACCTTGCGCAAATGTATTTCCTTTTTCAAGCAGAAATTTTTATGAGTCTCATCCATGACCTGATGAGGTTACATGGGTTTCCTCGTGTTTTCCGTATGTGTCTGTAATAGTCTGCCAAACTCGTGACTGGATGCTAGTTAGTCACGCAAACAGCAATAGGTTTAGGTTTTTGATTCTTTTTTGTCTATGAGTGGGTTCTGCACAGGTTCTGCAAATAAAGTAATCTCTCCCAATATTCCTAGACTTGCAGTTTGCTTTTACTTGCATGGCGTTTGGTCGTTAGGTTTTAGGATTTGAGTTCTATTTTGTCTATGAGTGGGTTCTTCGGATCCGCTCTGAGGATCAATACCCACTGGGGAATCACCACACTCGCTGTAGAAAGTAAAACAGAATATTACGTACCAGTTGTTGTGTTAAAGGCGGCCACTTAGATGGTTCGTCTAGAAGCACCCCTAACTTAAGAAAAAAAGTTCCAGCAAATTACATCACATTGCAGCTATTGATTAGGTGATAATTTCCATATAAGATTTCACTTTAGTAATGTCAGT
>JAZGVS010001241.1:0-10271 GCA_037356235.1 Bacterosira constricta
GCGTGCCCAGGGCACGCGTGCCAAATAACAGAACCCCCTCCCCGTGTCTCTGAGCATTCTCTAGATAATATATCGTGTCTTTCGTGTTGTTTCGTGCAATTTCGTGTTCTTATTTTCTACGACATATTCACATGCCGTGGGATTGATTCTGCGGAGGCACGAATACAAAATACAAGGCAGGCTCTCTTCCTCCATAATATATGAGTTCTCTTAAATAATACCATTACCATACTCACGAATCACGAACTGTTCGATTAGGTTTCACCAATCACACTACAATTAATACCCGGATCAATCGCTCCCTTCATCATGGCCCGAAGTAAAAACACTCGATCGAGGGCGAGCAAGCTACCCCAACATCAGACCACATGCAATTTGAAACACCCACATTGCAGATGTGTTCACTGCGTCACTGATCGGAACCTCGCTGGCAATAATAGCTCGACGCCCGCCTCTCTTGGGCACCGCAATCCACAAGATGTGCTTGATTCCATTGAATATCACTGGAAGGTTTTATCTGCAGATGTGAAACCCTTTCTACTCGATAGACCGAGAAGTTTCATCGATTTTGTCAACTTTTGGTCAGAGCCACATCGCAATGAGAACGCCAAAGGGTCTTGCGCGTCTAGCATCAGCGGCTCGTCCTGGTTTTTGGCACTCAATTATCTGTTTCTTGGTAAACTTGTCGAGGCTCAAGCGTTGATACTTCACGGAAGTTTCATGCACGAATGCACCCGCAGACCGATTGAATCGATTGTCGCCCTTTGCAACGCAGCCCATGGGCTAAGTGATGAAGGTCCCCTCCAACAATTTCCTACATGGCGCTGTGCATTCGCATCATCACAGAACAAGCAATTAATGGAAGATTTTCTTCACGAGGCACTACCTCCAGATTATAGAAGACGGATGAGCTTTGCTTCTCAAGCTGGAAAGTCCAATGGCCACAGCATAGTAGGTGATTATGTCAATTTCATTTCGAATGATTGGAACGAGTCTTCCTCTCTTTCAGCAGCAGTCGGTAGGCGACAAGTAAAAGGTGCTGACAGTAATTCCATTGAAGTTGTTTTTCTGAATTCGGATACCAATGAAACTGTAAACGTGACCATTGGAATGTCAACCACACTCAAGTCAATATTCAACAACTACGCCGACGAGC
Organism: Bacterosira constricta; assembly: GCA_037356235.1. Classification (NCBI taxonomy): domain Eukaryota; phylum Bacillariophyta; class Thalassiosirophyceae; order Thalassiosirales; family Thalassiosiraceae; genus Bacterosira; species Bacterosira constricta. The sequence goes on from JAZGVS010001241.1 coordinate 1,157, forward strand.
AAGGAGTTTCATTGAGGTCGTTACGATTTGCGCATAACGAAAAAATGTTATTTTTGAGCTCTGCAGGCACTAAAACAGCAGCACAGCTTGGCATCAAACATCTTGACAGTATTCATATTTCATCCGCAACACCTCCGACACAAGTTGCATCAAGACCTGTAGAGTCTGCAAAGAAAAGTAATCAGCCAAAGCATCCTTCGAGAGCAAACAAGAAAAGCAAAGGAAAGCGTGCAAGGAAACAGAACAAGGCTACTCCTGCTGTCATTACTACCAATATCCATGAACAAGACAAGATGCAACACTCGAAATTACTTTCACACATTTTTGATGAAGCACAGCCCTTACTCAAATCAATCAGACAAAGACTAAACTCATTGAATATTGAACGCACACTTCCAAAACAAAGGCTGTCAGGCCAGAAGAAAACCAAGGCCTCAGTATCACCAATACTGAATCCATCCACGACAGGCGTCGGAGGCAAAGCAGGAAAGTCACACTTTGTAGTTCAGGTAGGAGAATCTAGCAACTTGTACAAAACGATGAAGCGGCCAGCCCGCTCATTGCAACAGCAAAATCCTATCGTAACTGATCTTCATGGTTTGACCAAAGAAGAAGCCCTGTCTAAACTCAACTCAAGTCTACCTCAATGGACAGACATCGCCATGCAGGGCTCCTACCCATTTGTCATTCCAGTGAAAATTGTATGCGGAGGTGGCAGCCAAGTATTGTCTGAGGCTGTGGAGAATTGGGTCCGGCAGAAATGCCATGTCTGCATTGCCCCCAAGAATTTGTATGCTGCTTAGAATATACAGCATTTCCTTTTAGAGTTCAATAGAGTTTATTAGTAATATTAAATATTTTATGAAGAATAATAGATCATATCACCAAGATAATATCGATTATTCAAGTTTATTTGCAACATGTGAAAACCTGCTAATTGCAGGTGCTGTCACCCCATACTCGCTAAGTTTCACTGTTCACCGGTCATTTTAGAAGAACAACCATTTGTGCAGTAGGAAGTAGGGCCACCCAGAGTCAATGATGTGCACTGTTATTCAAGCGAAAACCCTCGCCCCCAACGAAAAGCTGGTTATCAGCACCATCACATCACAGGCGAGGCTCTGTGCAGTGACGAGCCAGAGGGTGGCGACTTTGTACACGGTCACCGAAGATCACCAGTAAGGCTCTAATGTGGTTGCAGTTCTATTGAGCGAAAAGATATGATGAGATGTTATGTTCAGCTTCGCGCTCGGGGCTCAACAACACAAAAATGGCCAAAAGTATTTGGATGTTTGGCGTATAGTTAATGACTGTTAGTATGATGTTGAGCCTATTGTTGGTGCTAAACGATTTATTTACGAGATAAGCAATACACAGGGATATTTGTGAGAATTACAAGATGGTCTGATCATTCCTTGGTTTTCAACTGGTGTTTTTTTCAATTCTAGTTGTGGTTGATAAAAAATATGGTTGATGGCAACTTTACTAAAATTCATGTATCTCGGGGGAATGGTAATACTTCTTCAATTCAGCAATCCAGCATTATGTGCAATCAATCACAGATAACACATTTGATACAAAACTTTTATTTGAGTGTGTGTCATTTGCTCTTCCTGAAACTGATCTATCAGTTCGGGTGCCTCCAGATCCAAATCTTCCGTCTGCTCCAAAATCCAACATAGTTCCAGACACACCCTCCCTTGAAGCTTGGCCTCGTGTGGGTTATCCTACAAAAAGAAGTGCACATTCAAATATTGTTGAGAAAATTATTGGGAAAGTGGACGATGATACATTCCCCTAATCCCCCGCAAACAACTTACCTTTGTATCCAGGCAAATAACATGAATCGCCTTGAAATCTTCTGTCGGTTCTCTAGTTTGTAAGTCTTCAATCACTGCATCATAAATTCTCTCTTCGAATGCAATCACAATTTGGTGTTTGTTTACTGCCCTGGAAGGTGTATCTTGCCACCGCTGGGGAGCAACCTATCATCAAATCAACATCCATTATTCAATAGTTGAACACGCGAGAAAAGAGTGAGGACAATTTCCACAGATGATATATTCCATAATATATTATAAAATCACACCCACCTTGACAGAAGAACCACGCTTACAAAGCTGCAATACACCGTTATGGAGAAAGAACGCTTCATCCTCGGGAGTCTCCGAAAGAGATCTGTACATCTCCGCGTAGGGGGTGCCAAATTTAAAGATGCGCGGTTCCATTGCTGATTTTCCAGGAAGGCGAACTTGGGTACCCGTTCCATAACTCTCTACCTTCATGCCTGATTAAAAATTGTAATAATGTTATTGATGATGATTTGTGTGATGAATAAGCGTGATGTCATTGGACGCCTATAAAACGAATAATGCACGACTCCTATTATCTCACCTGCATTTTGCAACACGACATGCGCCTCCATGGATCTGTTAATGTTGGAGGAGCACACCGTTCCAAATGATAATTTTGACGGCCGCCGATGGGCGGAGGGTGGTGGCATTCCAGGGGGCGTCATGGGACGATGTAGCCCGGGCACATTCATTGTTGTTGTTGGTGTGCGGCGCGACCTAAGTGTTGCTGGTGAGAGGATGTCTACGAGCAGGCTGACGCTGCTATTATGGTTGGGATAGGTTGGGATTATGTTGCTATTGTGTATTCTTTTGTTGGCGCTGCTTTTGTTTTTGTTTTTGTTTGCAGTTTTGTGTTGCTTTTTGTGTCATGTCGTTGATCGTTGATGTAGCCCAGTTCCCCTGCTCCCGCCATTTTTGGATCAACCGCTCGCTCGAATCCAGAAACCAAAACATACAACGAACAACGAACAAACCTGAACAAACAACTTGTGCGACTCGCCGCCACGACCATGGCCAGAAAAGTCTACCATATCCCCTCCTAACTGCTCATAACCTTCCAAATCAAATATCATGAGTGGATACTTCGAAACGAACATGTCCAGCGGCCCAACACGCAATGGCGGCCGCGGTGTCGGCCGCGACGATGGCGTTTTCAGCGGCAAATCACTCAATAGCGGCACCTCGAATACTAATAATGACAATGCTGCTGCTGCAATGTTCGAACAATTGGCAGCTGCAATGCAAAACCAAGGAAAGAATTCATCGTTGCAAGAAGATGATGTTGCGCGTATGGGGATGATGTTGACACGGCTGATGGCTGCTGATAGTGCCAATACCAATAACGACAAGAATAACAATAACAGAATACCAGCATCAGATGGCGAGAGACGGAGAGCGGATCCGACGCAGAGGAGCTATTTTCAAAAGGAGAGTAGAGGACCTAGTAGGTCATCGTATGGCCCAGCGTCTACCAATAGACTGCATCGGCAGCAGCAGCAACAACAACAGAAATCATCTCCCAATATTTCAAAACAACAACAACAAGAATGGTACACCGAAGAAAGATCACTTCTCCGTGAACTAATAGTATTAACCATGCGACACTCCGACGGAACGCTACTGCGATACGTCCCATCCGAGGAAGAACAATTACAATTATGGAATACTCACGGTCATCCCGTTGGAAATCGATTCGCGCCCAATATTGTTGCAGAGGGGGTACGGATATTTCCTCATGTCAATGTGGTTCCAGAGTGGAAGAATGGTCAGGATGATGGTGATGATGAAGGATTTGTGGGAGTGAAGGAAGACATTGAATTCCGTGCCAATTTGCAAATGCCATTATTGGGGAGTGGAGCCCGCGATGCTATTTCACTGTGTGGAGAGTGTGGCTGGCTGTATGGACGTGTTGCATCCTACGTTGAGACTGTATTAGAGGAAGATGTGGATGGAGTGCAGTGTGCCACGGCACGGGCATTGGCGGCACGGATGGATAGGGAATTGGAGGAGTATCATCGACATTTGTCGCTGTTGGAGAGTGAGCTGCCACCGTTGCAGCTGGAGAATTCGCTGGCGTCCATTCAAATTAGCTCCGGTGCTGCTCCGGCTCGATACTTGACACTTCGATCGCTTGCGTCGCGTATTTCTCCCATTAGGGATCATCTTCGGACCCTCGCCATCCTTGCCGATGGAGTGGGTGCATGCAATCTACGAGGGGGCAAGTTGCTCGCAATGGTGCTCCGGCATTCTTTGGATGGGTATACCCGCCATACCAACTTGGTAAGGTCCATCGCAGCCGATTGCTCCGTGCCATGGTACAAACTATTATCGCAATGGATGACCCAGGGAGTATTGACTGATGTCCATTCCGAGTTTTTTGTCAAGGAAATCAAGCCAGAGGCGATGGAAAAGGGAATCATCACATCTTCTGGCTTTTTTACTTGGCATCAACGATATGTTTTGGTTGAAGGTCAAATACCATTGTGTTCGTGTGGGGGGCTGATGGATATCATTACTGTGGATTTGGCGCGAGAGGTTCTTCTTGTGGGGAAGGGGATTAACTTTATTCGTTATTGTCTTCAAGATAAGGAATGGGAGGTATTGGAGAAGGAGAATGAATCAGCAGTTGGTAGTAGTGATGGTGCAGTCCACCAAAGTTACAACTTTTCCACATTGATGGATGTTAGCGACGATGACGACGAATTGCGATGTGTATCCACCCTCCATGATGCGGTGATGAAATCGTCAGCAAGAATTCATTCACACATCCTAGAGTCGCTCGAGAAGCATCATTACATGAGGCAACACCTCCTTGCTCTCAAACATTTCCTTTTCCTTGGACAAGGAGACTTTGTCTCTTCCTTCGTGGAGGGTTTGAATCAAGAGTTTCGTGGTCGGACATCGATTGCTGGAATCTACTCTCATACTCTTTCTGCCGTTTTGGAAGGTTCGTTGCGAACTACGAATGCTCGTTCCCTCCCCAACTTTGTATTGGGGAACCTTAGTGCTCGACTGATGATGGACAAAGATGATTCAAATCAATACTGGATGGGCCCACCTCCAAAGAAGGTTAAGGAAGCTGAAATGACACCATGGGAGGACAACGAAGCTTCAATTCAAGACCCGTGGGACTTTATCTATCTCGAATACAAAGTCAATAGTCCCTTGGATGCCATCGTTCACACATCTGCGATGGAAACATACCACCAAGTCTCTATTTTCCTACTGCGTCTCAAACGTGTGGAGTGGCTGATGAACAATTCATGGCGACAGAGTACGGCATTGAACCATGCAATTCTCATTGAAACAAAAGCAGGAGGAGCCGATGCCCCTGCCATCTGTGAAGCTATGGAGCATTCATCATTTCTTCTAAGGCGAATTTCGTCGACCCGTCAAACAATGCTACATTTCATTTCCAATTTTCAAAACTATCTAATGTTCGAGGTACTTGAGGCAGGTTGGAATGGATTGGTTCTGTCCATGAGTAAGGCCCAGTCTCTTGATGATATCATACGTGCACATGACTCGTACCTGAACGAAATTGTAGACAAGACACTACTGACCAACAACGATGGCCAAAATAGCAATGACAAAAGCCTTGAGAATTTGTTACGCAAGCTTCTCTCTATTGCACTCAAGTTTGGAAAATTTCAGGATCATATTTTTAGCAACTCCCTTGCCGGATTGGACAAGGCTGCAAAAATTAGACGAAAGGTGGAAGAAAGAGCTGAAAAGGGAGATTGGGGGCGAAAGACTTTGGATAAGGAGGAAGGAAGGGTATTTCTGTATTTGGCGGATGCCAAGCTGTTTGAGTTTGTGGAACACACTGCACATGATTTCGATCAGGCATTGTCCGACCTATTGAAAATGATGAGCAAGCAAATCGATGAGGTTGATTGTAATGCTAGCATGGATGATGACCAGGAAGAGACAGATCCCGTGATGAAAAACCATGACGCTTTGCCTTTTCTTCTTTTCCGTCTTGATTTCAGCGGCTATTATGCAAGACAGGCAAGGGAGCATCGCAAGAAGAAAAAGCAAAATTCATAATTGATTCAATGCATCACCGTGTCTAAATATTATATAACATTTCTTCTTTCTTTGATTGAGGGAAGTGTTTTTAGCAAGTCATAGTAGATGACAGTTAAATAGTTGATTTGAGCCGGACAGCTTTTCACCTACACATTGGAAACAATCTTCACATAGCCGCATCAACAAGGTAAAAACAATATTACCAATCATGGCTGGTGTTTCGCCATTATCCCAACAGATCCCAATGATCCTTGAATGACGTTGCCTTCTTTCCGTTATATACCAGTTGTAAAAAAGGTGGACGATTATATGTCCCCAAGCCATATTTTTCAAGCCCTCGAGCCCGGAAATGTTGCACAAGTTCGAGATAATGCACTCATCTTCATGCCCACAAAAGGTTTTGCACCTCTAGAAGGAGCTATAGCCAAAGCCCTGCTTATTCTTGTAAAAAGGTTGATGTTCTAAAGTATGCCATATCCCGTATCTAGACGGTACTAATGCCTACGTAGATATTTGGCGGTTAGGACGGAGAGAGGATCGATGATAGTGGAAGTTGACGACGGGCAGATAGAACATAGAGTAAGGAATGTGTAAACTGTGTCTCTTATATGTAACCAAGATATAGATGTCCACACAGGTCCAATTGCATTCAATTGAATGTCTCCCCCAAGATCATGGCCGTTTAATCAATGGTAATACAATTAGAATTAATAACAAATGAAGGGAATGATATTAACAATTGGTTAACATGCAAGGCTCTTGTCTTCCTCTCTTCTTACATTGAAATGGCCGTGCTTCTCTTTATGTGCTGTCAACTCGTTCCGAATAACGAGGTGGCTTAATGTTTCTTCCAATCGAATCCAATTTCATCTAAAGACGCTATGATCTCATCAGTCAGTTTCATCATACCACTCTTTCCCCGGTTTCTCATTGCATTCCTGATGTTGGAACAAAAGCCAGAAAGGCTCTGATCTTCATCTCTTCTTACATTGAGATGGCCGTGCATCTCTTTGTGTGCCGTCAACTCGTTCATTCGTGCATCGAATGATTTGAAAGGTTTCCAATCAAAATTAATTGCGTCCAAGGCATTGATCCGTTCTGCCGTCAACTTTATCGATGTCTTTTCAGGATGCCAGTGAGCATACCGAGTGTTTTGGCAAAAAGCAGTGAGTCCCTTGTTCTCCTTTTGTGTCACTCTTAAATGGCCGTTTTGGCTGTGAAATAACGTCAGCTCTGCAACTCTTTCAGAGAATGTTCTTTTCTTTCGTTTTGTCTTTTCATTTTTACATTCACCACTTCCCTTCTCTCTCCTATCATCGCCACAAAGATGCATTGATGCCTTTAATTTCCCATCCAACCAGTCAAAGCCCCATTCTTCCAATTGCTGTATATTTTCGTCAGACATGTCAACCAATCCATTGGCTGGGTTCCGACGAGAATACCTTACACTCCAACAAAAGGCAGCAAGTCCTCTGTTCTCTTCCTTTGTCACTCTTACATGCCCATGCTGGTTGTAAAATTCCTGTAGCTTCTCGAACCCAACAGAGAACGTCACGATGATGTGCTTTGCAGCTTTTACGTCTCTCTTCCTCTTCTCAGATTTTCTAACATCTGACTTTTTGCCTCCAGAAGGCTTGCATTTACTTTGTGTGGAGCTCCAATCAAATCCGAGACCATCGAGCTGCTGTATATTTTCGTCAGACATGTTAGTCAATCCATTGGCTGGGTTCTGTCGAGAATACCTTGCACTCCAACAAAAGGCAGAAAGTCCATTATTCTCTTTCTTTGTCACTCTTATATGGCCGTGATGGTTGTAAAATGCCTTCAGCTCCTCGAACCCAACAGAGAACGACGCAGGGATATGCTTTGCACCTTTTAATTTGCATGTGCTGTCTTTCTTTCCTTACTTAGATTTTCTAACATCTGACTTTTTACCTCCAGAAGGCTTGCATTTGTTTTGTGTGGAGTTCCACTTAAATCCGAGATCATCGAGCTGCTGTATTCTATCTTCGGACACCTTCATCAGGTTTGGACGCTCTGGGTGTTTACGAGCAAACTGTATTGTATAGCAAAACCGAAAAAGGCTTTGATCCAATGCCTCCGATACTTCGACATGACCATGCAGGCGTTTAAATTCTTTCAATTCTTCGATGCGTTCCGAAAATGACTTGGTTTTGATCCTCGTTCTCTCTTTTTCCATTATCCTCCATCGGAAACCAATGCCCTCAAGGGAAGCTATCTCAGACGCACTCAAATTATAGGCAGGTTTCTCTCCTTGTTGGGTGTCCTTATACGACCGCCTCGTGACTTTGCACCACCTTGCCAAGGTTAGATTTTGTTCGTACGCAGCTGGTACATCACAATTTCCATGCAGTTCTTTGTAATTTTTAAGGTCTTCGAAATGCCCATCAAAAGATTTCTGGCCAACCTGAACTCTCCAGCAAAACTCCATTCCATCCAGTTGATGTATGCAACCTTCGGTGAGCAAATGCCTGCTGTATGTCCCATTGTCAATTTGCCCTTTGTATTCCCTCATTTTTTTACAAATCTTGAAAGTTGTACTTCACCTTTTCGCTGATTCACATTGCAATGGCCATGCTTGTCGCGATAATCTTTCAATGCTTTGATGCGTTGTTCCCACGGAATCTTAGTTTTTCTGGGGGGACCCAATATTGATTTATGTACAGGGGTAGGACATTCCAGTGATATTGATGCTTCATTGGTGGACTGGCCATTCTTATCACTGGGTATTCCATCGCTGGCACTCGAGCTCAGATGCTTCCTGACCTCCGCCATACTGTGAGACCTCTTGCCTGTCGGGGAAAAGAAATACCGATCTTTTCCCTCTCCACTTTTCCGTGGTTTAACTTGAGTAGCCCACCCCGTACCAATATATGGAGCTGGTACTCTCTCGTATGTTTGCAGCTGCGGACTGCCTTTCTTAGAATTAATTTCATTTGTTTTCTTTATTGTGGGCTCATCTGATCCATCCGACCTAGGGTATGACAACAAGACGCTAGTTTCCACTGCAATTCGGCTCTCCCACACCATTGTAATATTTCTTCCATTCCTTTACTATTCCTTTCAGTACATACAATATTGGACAGAGCCTGTGGGTAGAATTTATCCAAGCTGCTAAGCTTGATAATGTGATTAGTATGAAATTTTACATTTCTATATGAAAGTTTACTTCTTCTTGTTTGCCTTCCTCTTTTTAGACGCTTTTGCAT
>JAZGVS010001242.1:0-10269 GCA_037356235.1 Bacterosira constricta
TAGATATGGATATATAGATCCGTATATAACGTTCACCTGAGAATAGATACGGATATATAGATCCGTATATAATATTCAGCCGAGAATAGATATGGATCATGTTCACCTGAGAATAGATATGGATCTAATGGTGTATATAGTGGACTATCGAGTTTAAGTCAAATTGAATGGGGTCAAGTAGGAAAAAAAGACTCATAGTGGTTCTCCTTCTAAGTACAAGTCGCACTATCTTTAATACGTAACGAAAATATAATGCTCATTGGTTCTACTTGTAATTCTTCAACATTGATATTCCCTCCTACGCTTCTTCTAGTTTGGATTTGCTAAATCCCAAGGGACAGCGGGCCCACCCAATTCCAAAAACGTAGAATAATTTTTACATTTTGGCTTGCCATTCAAAATCTGGATTGCGTTGTAGCGTTTTAACTCATCCTTCTGTTGGATCTCTAGTGCTACCCTTCCATCTCCATCTACCTGACTCTCCTCCTCTACTGCCTGCATTTTGTCCTCTCCCTCAGTTGTATCATCCTTGGCAACAGCTGCGTTTGGATGATTCTCCCCTTGTTCTCCTGGATCTGGAATAGGAATTGTCACCTCGTCATCTTTCCCATCCCCCACCTGGACATTCTCCTCCACCGCCACTACATGAGCATTACCATCATCGTGAACATTATTATTGACCGGCATTTCGTCTCCTTCAGTTGCATCATCCTTGGCAACAGCTGCGTTTGGATGAATCTCACCCAGTAGTACAGGATTGGCAATAGGAATTGTCACCTCCTGCCCTACTCTCGCCGTATCTCCCTCCCTCCCCTCGACCTCCTCTTCATCTTCCCCCCCAATAACTTCTCATGTGCAGAATCCCTCTCCTCTTTCGCCTCCCTACTTTGTTTTTTTGTAGCTCTAATGCTGCATTTTTCTTTGCTTGAACGTTTCCATAGTTTCACTAGCATTGGTGACAGCCTGGCTCAGTTTATTTGGATTCCCTGCCAAACATTTATTGCTGCCATGGTTTCTAGAGATGGTTTCAAGTTTTTTCACCGTTGCCCCACATAACGCATATACAAAAAAAGTCCACTCTAGGATCAACAACCATGAATGACTTATCCACAACTTCACCTTAGTGAGCTCCATCAATTGCAACGGCGCCGCCTCTTCCAGGCGCAAGAGGTTTATTTCTGTCTCCTCCGTGCCAAAAGTAACTTGGATTATGGTTTATTTGGTTTTTGATACCTTGTTCAACAGTAATGCGGGACATGATTAAAGGTGATGATTGGTACCAGTGAAATGGAAGTAGACGTGATGCTTTTAGTCTGATTTTTATGTGAGTGATGCACTTGGTCGCACGTTGATGTGATGCACTGGGTCGTTTTTTAACGATGTTGATGCATTCGGTGGTTTGATACATTGCCGTCTCAGTGAATGCCAAGAAGTTAGTAATAGGGTTGGCACAGCGCGTGGTGCAATTGACGCTGTAGGGAAATAAACTTGCCGCTCTAACTGATATGATATTTTTTGATTGTCTTCGGTTTCATTTATGTTGTGATGCTTAAATGGAACGGTGGAGGTTGATCAGGACTATAAGGTGGTTATTAGATACGGATATATAGATCCGTATCCAATAATCCGTTTAGAATAGATCCGGATATATACATATCCGTATCTAACAATCACCTGAGAATAGATCCGGATATATATATATATATATCCTTACTAATAATCACCCGAGTATAGATCCGGATATATATCTATATATCCGTATCTAGTAATCACCTTAGAATAGATCTGGATATATAGATCTGGATCTAATACGCGCCTGAGAACAGATACGGATATATATATCCGTATATAATAGTCATCACATTGAGCGGTTGATAACAAAATCACTATTATCGCAATCGCTATTCATCGTCCTCATTACCCCACGTGCTATCCAACACATAATTAGCAGCGGCGGCCATGAATTTATGTTAGCAATACACTCACACACAAACCGAGGTAATCATCCAAACCCAACACGTTTGCCTCGTCTGCATACCACGTGCGATCCAACATATAATTAGCAGCGGCGGCCATTCATTTTTCTTTTCTTCGAAACACACTCCTCTGCATCCCACGTGCGATCGAACACATCATTCGCAGCAGCGGCCATCGATTTTTCTTAGCAACACACTCCCACTCAAACTGAGGTAATCATCCAAACCCAACACACTCCTCTGCATCCCACGTGCGATCCAACACATCATTCACAGCGGCGGTCCTTAATTTTTGGTTAGCAATACGCTCCCACTCAGACCGAGATAATCATCCAAACCCAACACATTCGACTTGTCTGCATCCCACGTGCGATTAACAATGGTGACTTCGCCCCCACTCACATCAAACGCCCTCAGCTGACCATCATTGAATGAATATATGTTTTGTTGACCCCCACTCGTGTCATAAAAGCGGCTCCTGCTCCGGCCGAACTTCATTCACAATGCTTTGCACAGACCGTTTTCAAGTTTGTTTGGTGGGTGGTTAGTATTCTTTGTCAGGTACGTCATCAGGTTCGTTCGCTGTTCCTCTGTCCTGATTCCTAGCCTTCTCAACCTCTTATCAGTGTTTGTCCCCTTAGCCACCTGAACGTTATTGGCATGGCAGCGATTTGAAATAATGCCAACTTTGGTGAGGATATTGATTAATTCCTGTGCAACAAGAGGCCCCACCAGAAACAGTCCTCCATCCGCGGCACTCTTTGCAAACAATTTCACTAATTCAGAGGTATCATCCATGATATTTGCACCACCAATTAGCAAATGTAAGTTGTTCAATGATAACATAATGTCTTTTCTCTTTGCTCTTTTCTGATGGTTCACTTGCCTTCTCCTGTGGCCTCCACCTGATACGCATCCATATTTATCACGCATGGAATCAATGAACTCGAAAACGAAGTTCTTGTCCATGGTATCTTGTAATGCCATCGATATCCCATCACACCATCCACTTGGCGACGGTGAAAATGCCACGCAATACACCATTTTCAACACATTGAAGTAATCGGAACCATCATTCAAAGCAAGGTGGACGAATGAGGAGTAGTACAAATCTTTGGTCTTTTGAGATAAAAGGAAATTCCATCCACTACTGGAATGCAGTTTCAGAGAGCAAATTGATTCACTGTCAATTGAAGAGATTGGGTTCATGGTTGCAACCCATTGATTGATAAGGTTCAATACAACAGTATTCTTTTGATCCTGATTACTTGCCATGGTTACTTATGGTGAACAAGATTGTCGTTCGAATTGGCTCAATCAAGATTCCAAACACAACTGGTTTTTTATAATTTATAAAAAGTGGTTTGCTCAGAGGTTCAAGTTAGTCTAGTCTTCTCCGCTCAGACCATTCTGCTCCGAGATTCGAGTTCGTCTACTGTCACTGCACGGCTAACCAATCACAATCTTCTAGTCAGGGATTTGAGTTTGTCAACATTACGTGGTTCAGTAAAGCCAACATTATGTGGCTCAGCTAAACCAATCAAAAAATACTGCTCAGAGATTCGAGTTCGTCTACATTTCGCTGCTGAGCGAACCAATAAAAACAATCTGGTCAGAGATTTGAGTTTGTCTACATTTCGCTGCTCATCTAACCAATCGAAACCTTCTGCTCAGAGATTCGAGCTAGTCGTCTCAACAAAATTCAGAGAATGGGGAAGAGTAAAAAGAACCGGGGCAAAAATAAAGTTGGCACGGTCACAATAACAAAACGGAAGCGTTGATCAAAAGTTCCACAACCTCAACAAAATTCAGAGAATGGGGGAGAGTAAAAAGAACCGGGGCAAAAATAAACTTGGCACGGTCACAATAACAAAACGGAAGCGTTGATCAAAAGTTCCACAACCTAATGAAGTTATGAGACAACCATACGGGTATTGGAAGGCTGTCAGTGGTATGCAAATGCTCAGGGTATTTGTGAACGATTGGGATACCATGTTTTGTTGTCGTGTGTCTCTTCGGCATTATGTTGGAGTCGTTTCGGAGAACGCAATTAAGTATACAACTCTTCTGCCGTATGTAAATGTTGTTCGAGCCAACAGAAAATTGATTGAACCTAGCCAGAAGCTGCTTGTTTCGTTGAAAGAAGAAGATGAATTCTGCAAAAAAATGACCGAAGAATATCCAGAAGGAGATTTGATTCCTTCCATCGTGATTGGCAGGTATCAAGTATTGCACCCAGAACTCACAACGCAATAATGATCATCATCTTTCCAGAAAAATTATTGGACTACGATTGACCAAGATATTCTCTAAATGGACGGATGGAAGAGCATTGTACGTTCAAACAATCCATCTAGATCGTCTTTAAAAGACCTTTGCGGCCTAAAGGATGTGGGAGGTAAGAATGGTCATCCTCTGCATCAGTTCCAGCCTCGCATCATCCAGGAATAATTCAATACTGGTCTTGGAGCAAAAGAATATGTCAATACTCATACAAATATCGCATTGACATTTTGCACCAGATCTCCAAGACAAGCCACACGGCGATGAGTCGCTTGCGAGAAAATATGAAATGGATGGCGCTCTAATTCAGTCTGACATTGATGTTATTGATATCAATGAGAGCACCAATGATTGATGGTTTGAGCAGAATTGGGATCAATGCCACGTTCAGAGAAGAGCTGTTTGAATATACTAGTTCCATTTGATTGCGCAACGAAAAAGATGCGGGTGACACACGTGACTATGGATCTGGCAACCAAATCAACATCGGATCCACCCAGGGGCAGTCAAATAGCTTGCTTTACAGTAGACAAGAGGACAATTTGAAGATTCCATCTCAACAAGGTGCTAAATTTATCTCAGGAATGAGCACTGAATTGTGGGAGGGTTTGGGTGCTCTGTTACAGTATTTTCAGAATGCGCTTGGCGAGTTGTACTATCCTGACGCCGTCAACAACGAATTCCATTCATCATTGACGATGAAGTATTCAGCGGCCATTTACTTCCCAAATCATGCTATTCATTGGGAGTATTTTAATATCAGCACTTGCAAATGCTCCGATGTTCTACCCAAGCACATGGACTATCTTAACGACTGGCATACCGGATACAACTACTCCAGTGTATACTCATTCATTATCAATTGCAATGGAGAAGATTATTGCCTTACAATTGTGATGACTTTTTGCAAGGCATGGGGAAGCTTGATGAAGGACATTAGGGCAGCTGGACACAACATGTACAAATAAAAAAGACATAAATTCAATAGTTAGATTAAATGCCATTATCTTCACCGTCTCCTTACAACAAGTCCACACCACTGTTAGACATCAATATCATCACAACGCTTTCTTGGTATGTCTTCACAGCCTTAATATATTTAATCATAACCTGGGCATGGTTCCAGTTGATTGGTTTCTTCTTCAATTTCATTTGTTTGTTCTTGTCATAAACCCAACCTCTTTTAAAATCACGATAAGCTGATGCACCCCAGAATGGTCGGTCGTATTTCTCTTGTGCGAAGCGGTTTAATTCATTGCACTGAGATGTCTTGGTAGAGAAAGACATTACACTGTTGAATGTTCTAGACAAATCATCCCTAATACGTTTCTCCTCGTTATGCCATATCTTACTCTTGCCCCAACTCGACTCTTGCGTTAGTATCTCGTCTGCCAACTCTCTTGCATCTTCACTCATGTTCAGTTGCCTATTAGTTCTTCACTGCTGAGTTCTTGCGACTGATGACGGAAGGTTTGAAACTTGGTTGGCAAAAAGATTGTCCGTTGCAATAATGTCACTCATAAACCAGTTCATGAACATGCCCAAACATCCACAATGCAATAGAAGATCACGGTTGGCTTTCAGCCAACGAATGAGACCTTCTGAGGATTGATTTGTATCATGGATATTTGCACCTTTTGCTTTTGATGCACTTCTAACAGTTTGTCCACTAAAGAATGCCAGCTTTCCAATCCATTGTTTGAGAAGATAATCAACAAGTTCCTTGTTGTATGCTGGATTTTTCAAACCCTCAGTACACGGTAGTGGAACGTTAAACTCAATACCTCCAACGATGTGGTAGACTTTTTCTTTCTCAGGAATATACTGACACATTTCACAATCATCTCCTTCTTGTGTCTGAGGATACATCTCCTCGATCTCAGCTTCCGTCAGATTAGTTTGTCTTTTTGATTTGTCAACACCATGAACGATTGAAACACGAACTATTGCCTTGTCTCCTCCGCAAACCTCTTTAGCATAGCTGTGAGCAAACTGCAACTTGGCAGTGATTGCATTGTTCACAACAATCTGGATTAGAGTTTTAGCAAGATATGTTTCTTTTCCCGCAAGACAGTCCTTTTGATTCTTTATCAGCGTGGAAAGAGATCCATCCTCCTCTGTCAGCCTCTTCAACTCTGCAGACTGACTTGCAATGAAACTTTCCATTTCTCTACCAATAGATTGCAAAGCCTCAGGATCATTATTGGAACATGTTTCCATTTCGTTGGTAATGCTGGTACTGGGAATTGTTTCCTCTGATGCGATGTAGATCCAAATCCCGAACTGAACAATAGATTCGCAAATGTCCCTCTCATTGGTTGCGTGGTGGACAGGATGCATCAACATGCGTGTAAATTGATTGGAGTAAGTACGGTGACTGAATACTCTTGTTGTAGACACAGACCAACTCCTAAACGCACGGAGAACACGACTCTTGCATTCAACAATGTCAATGAGCACCGGATTAAATTCTTGTAGAATGGATATGTTGATTTTACAGATTTCGTCAGTCATTTTATTCATATCCATATCAATAAGAGCCAGTAACATCACGTTGAGGAGACATATCTTGTTGATTGGCTGGCCAGACTTTGGAGTCCATGCCATAATGCATGCATGTTCATTCTCATCAGCGCAATCAGTACTGAAAAGAAAGGGAGCAAATACAACTCCAAACAATTTGTATTCTGCTTCAACGATACGCCAAAAAAAGCCAGCATGATCTGCAGCTCTATTCCTATTCGTGAAGAACATTGCAAGAATCTTAGGAGAAATTTTCCTTCTCGATACATGGTCATCGTCCTGGCCAACGTAAAATACATTGCCGGTAATGGACAGAATGTGCTGCAACATTAGCTCTCCTTTGCCTAACTTATTAGTAAAGTTGACAATAGACCCTGCTCCATCGTAGTGGATGGGCAACTTCCCAGTGCCAGCTAATACATGGTAGAGAACAACTGCGGTTTTGTTCCAGAATTCAGCCTTGCATGAGGTAGTCTCCCTAATAGTATCATCATCATCTCCACCACCCAATTGAAAACTCCAAAGTACACCACTATAATCGAATGTCATATAATTAACCAGCTTACGACCTTTGATGTCTTGCACCTTGACATTGCTTGCGGCATTGGTTATGTTGGTGATCTCATCCTTGGATGTGAGTCCATATTTCTCTCTCAACAATATTTTACTCTCTTGTTTCAAATTATCTACAACGGCAACTGTCATCGCTTTTCCACCATAGTTCGTGGAATGAGTCTTTGGATGGCTTAGAGGCGTAGATGCTTCTTTTTTGTGGTAAGTTCCTGATTTTCAACAAGTGAATCTGCCATATCTTGTCGTTCTTCGCCCCAAAATTCACCATAAGGAAGATCTTTGATGCGATCACAGTCATTGGTGAGTATCATAGTAACGGGGACTGTATTGTTAATATTTGGTTTGTCAAAGAGTGACTTGAGAGCACTTGCAGTGAAACCATATGTGGCCAGAGTTCCACATCCGTGATTTGCCTTAGCAGAGCACCATCCGGCACAATAAGCGACAAAGTCATGGTCGTATTTACATTTCTTATATTCCACTTTAGGTTATTTCAAACTAAATCTTGAGAGGACATGGCGATTGTGGAAGCGCAAATCGATGGGATCCGGTTGGAAGGGTCGAAATAATTTCCTCGTTTTAGCCGCGAGGAAGTGTTTGTTTGCACCAGGAAACCAATTTACGTTGTACAGTACCCCAGTATCAGAAACTCTGTCACTAACGAGCTGAATGGCTTCAGCATATTTTATGTGAATGGTATACTCTCCACTGGTATTGTATTTAATTCTATTTGAAGTGTGACCATTTTGATCAGTGTGCTGATAAGGTTTGTTGTACCATTTACAAGTGCTCCATGAGTGCACTCTTTGTACCACATTCTTCATGGGAGAGTTAATGCATGAGGTATCAATGTTATTAGAAGTATAGGCAGTGGGTGATTTTCTCACAGGAGATGATGCAGATGATAGGTTCAGACAGTTCAATAAATGAGCGTTTGGGAGAATGGCTTCCGTTTCTCTGCTCTCGCTATCAATATCACCGTCGTCAAAACTTCCAGCAATGCCATCACCTCTCATCAATGACTCTCGCAATTTTTCGATGGATTCTGGAACAGGATTTGTCTCCACCAACTGAACAGAGGAGTCACCGGATGAGCTTTGTTGGTCAGGAAGATGGATATGGGTACTGTGATGATGGCCAAGCGTTATCCCGACAGGGGTAGAATCAATAACATCTGACTGGATGGAGGAGTCTTCAGGTGGTGCTTGGATAGTATGCTGCTGTGCCAAAGATGAAGGGGTGTGAACTCCACTCAAAGTTGCATTTTCCTACAAATATAAAGTACATCAAAAGGATGAGTGAATAAGCAGGGAAAAAGCGGGTTGAGTAATGCGTTCATAGGATGGGTAGAAAACGTTCTAGACCTGGGAGCAGATTTTAGAATTAACAAGGAACGATTTTTAGTCAGATTTGCATTTGCATTCAAGTTTTAATGGTTTTTAGTCACACAGAAATAATGGACCAGACAACTGGATTTGCGCTGAACGAATGCATTCGTCAGTGAAAGACTTACTTTGAACATGTGTCATGGAAATGTACACTCACTGAATTGGAAGGACTTCCATTTGAAGAGTCTGTAGCCTTTTTTTGTATAGACTGCGGCTGCCCAATGCGTCGTCCTGGTCCGGTACACACGTTCTTGCACCTATCAATGACAATAACCTTCACATTGTTTTTGACGGTAGCTATATGGAAGTCGGCAATTATAAAGAAAGATAAAGGTCCTTTTTATATGATCGCAGTGTTGAATAGTTTGCAAACCACGAGACTAGTGGCAAAGTGAGAGCCATCGGATATGACCACCTACGTTAATGATAAAAAATAAACTTTGTGTGAGTTACCATGGGCAATATGAATAATGATGAATGAGTTGAAATGAGCGAACCTTCCAACGAGGATTTGGCAAAGAGCAAATATTTTTTAATTGGAGTATCTGGACGAAAGGCTGAAAGGAGGATGTAACGGCAGACTCAAATAAAGTGTGCACAGAGTTTGCTGTCAGCAAGTGATTGTCGGATACATTGCTGTCAGAGCATCCATGCAAAGCATGTCGGAAAGCACCATCAAGATTGCTCATGATTGTGAGAATATTCCTTGTTATTGACAAGAGAAGTCACACGATGCCCAATAAAAATCATGTGGTCATCATGAGAAAAGCCAATGGCGCGTCTGAGTTCTTACGAGGTTGTTGAAATGGATCAGTCAAACAGTGCAAAACGCGGGGACTCCCATCACCGGAGCATATGACTTTGAAAGTGTTCCATATGATTATGAAAGTGTTCAATATGATTATGATAATGCCCATGGGCAGTACGGGGAGCACTAATACATCCATGTAGGAATTCGATACGAAAGTGCGCACGGTACATATCGGAGACACGTAAAAACGTAGAAGTTGCATATGATTTTTCTTGGATATGAGTAACAACAGGATTGTTCCTTTATCTCCAAAGAACAATCTCGGCCGTCGTATGTAGAACATACCAAAACTGTTTGCCCAGATAAAAAACGAATTTTTGGCACATCCTTCCATTTATATTTAGAGCCCCACCATGGTAAAAGTGGT
The DNA here is from genome assembly GCA_037356235.1 of Bacterosira constricta. Classification (NCBI taxonomy): domain Eukaryota; phylum Bacillariophyta; class Thalassiosirophyceae; order Thalassiosirales; family Thalassiosiraceae; genus Bacterosira; species Bacterosira constricta. The sequence continues at coordinate 9,922 of JAZGVS010001242.1, forward strand.
CAGTATGGACACCTTCTGCTGTTCGGCGAGAAGGTGCTCCAGCTCCACCATGCCTAACCCATTCAAACTTAAGCTCGTGAATGCATTTAGAAATGAAATACTGCTTCATTCGCAGTGTCGGGGTGCCTTTACAAGTTGAAATCTGGCCTCTTCACTGGGCGTTGTAGCGCTCGTTTTGCCCTCAAGTGTTGCATCCCGAACTCACCACCATATCCACACGTTACGCCCATCCATTGCACCATAATTAATGGATAATATTTGCCATCCTCCCAGAAGACGTCGACGAGCTTGTTGATCCACCCGCCCACCTAATCGTGACGGTCGTCACCACCGACGATGATAGCGATG
>JAZGVS010001243.1:0-10267 GCA_037356235.1 Bacterosira constricta
TGAGTAGCCTGCATCCTGCATGCAATCTCATGATGCGGGATGCGGAGAGAGGCGGAGAGCTGCGCGGAGAGGTTAGTTCACATTTCACATCTTCTGTTCACATAAAAGTTCATTCTTGTTTTTTGGCAAAGTGGATAAGAAAGCCTTTGTCACTTTCTTGTCACTCTGTCACCTTCTATTGTCACTCTGTCACCTTTTCATGTCACCTTCTGTCACCCTCTGTCACCTCATACTGTCACTCTCTTGTCACCGTGTCACCTTCTGTCACCGCCACATCACGTGCGAGCTCGTCAGAGAAGACAAACATATTTCTACCGTAGATACGTGCGCGCGCGCATGACCGCTTCCGGATGTTCCTGTGGATGAGGAAGGCATGGGCATAGCGCCCTTCTTGAGACAAATGATGGCGCCTTTGTTCTTAGGGCCATTTGGTTTCTAGGGACTGCCATTTTCCAATCGCTTGCGTTTGTTATCGCCGCCGTCGCCGCCGTCCAGAGAAGAAGGCTTCTTCGTTGGTGTCTCTGGAGGCACAGATGCCGCCTCGGCGAATGCAGAATTTTTGTAAATCATAGTAGGCTCTAAGAGGACTTCCGCGTCAGAGCAGATGTTTGCCAATGAGATGAGACCACGTTCGAGGCAGTTGGTTGCCATTTTGAAGTTTGCAACATTGATCCTGTTAGTCATGGTGGTGCCATTGCTGGGCTTTGCTGCTGTGATGGAGGCTTCGTCATTGAGAATCTTGAAATAAGTAGCACAAGTACGATCTAAGACGTCGAAGATGTAATAGTTGGACTTTGCATTGCACATGGTGCGCTTGGTGTAATTTTGATACTCCTTTGAACTGGTGAAAATGGAGAGAGGACGCAAGGTGTACTGAAGGAATGATATGGCGGAGGCATCTTCAGACTCAGCGTTGAAGTTGGTGAGGACCTTGAGGAAGGTAGTTATATTGGCGCAGCTACCAACGATGACTTCCTTTCCTTTGATAACTGTCGTGCAGACTCCTTTTGTGCTGATCTTTGCTGTCTTTGTGAGATCCTCACCCAGTAGGCGTTGGAGGATGCGCTTGTTGGTCTCGTGCTTGAGATTCTCCACAGCTGTATTCGTCTCTGGTCCATGTGGTAGGAAGTAACCGGTATGGACCTCGGTGGAAGAAGACTTGGCAGCCTCACGAAGGTCGGTAATGGGTGTTTTCGACATCATACCCTTGAGTATCATGATGAGAATGGCCGGCGCTACTTTATATGACTCTGGCCAGTCAGCCTGCCGGTTTGTTGCGTCCATTGTGTCCGCTAGCGCATTACTTTGGGCGGCGAGGAAATTTCCAAAATCTTTGGCTTTGCTCTTGCTGTCGAGAGCCAAGGTCTCACGGATGGAGTCATTGAGGTCGTAGAGTACGACTCCTCCGGACTCAGAGTAGCCGGCACACATAAGCCTGAGCTACGGAAGATCCCTTAAAGGCTTTGCCTTGGGGCCACTTGGCTGGAAGCGTCTTCGCAAAAGAGCTGAGGACTAGGCGGATTGAAGAACCCACGATTTGAGCGCGATCGGGTGCCGACGTAAACTTCTGTCTCACTCCCTGCATCGTCCGATTCTACCCCTGGGGACAGTAGGAAGAGATGCCGAAGGCAAAGACCTTTTGCCGTGGTGATGACCACATAACAACCCACCTGTTTCCCATGCTTGGTCGCATTGGATGAGCGGGACAACGGACTGGAAGTGAAATGTTTGGCGATGATTTCCTTGAAGGAGTCGTTTTGTTGGAAGGACGATGTGATGAGGCCTCCATTGTTTGGCGGAGCGGCCGTGACCAAAGCTGTTGAACCTGCAAGTGTAGCTGATGTAAATAACAGAAAATTGAATATGAGATAATATGTGGAAATATTATGACGAGTCTGGGTAGGGCTCCCCGGAGGGAATCCATTGTGTTGCCATTGGCTACCGTCCCTGGAGGGAGGTCCCCGGAGGGAATGGCTAATCCCCGGAGGGAGGTGTCCCGGAGGACATAGGGCTGACCCTATTTGAATGTGGGTGTGCTTGTCCCGTCAGCATCCCACACTCGTCCAAAAGCCGGAGCAGTTCGGCGCGAGCATTGAATTCCATTCTCGTATCGGTCGCTAGCGAACGTTTGGCGTGAAGCCGCGTCCACAAATGTCAGCTCCCGATCACACCCCCCCACTCGTGACCCGTCAAAGAAGACCCCGCTGTGCAACTTACACATGACGTAAACTTAAAAGCTTGAATTGAATTGCCTGGTGATTCAATCGAATGTCGTGTGCAGGCTGTTGCGTTGGCAATAATTGCAGCGGAATGAGAGCACGATAATTTTACATCGTGTTGATTTACACGAGAGATCGTGTATCGTGTTCGATTAGCGCCGCGGCGCATAAAGATCGTAACGTCACGTTGTGTCTGGCCGTGGTAGGGACAACAAGTAAGCAGTAGGTTGTACGCTGTCTGGACATGGTTACGTATGGAGCCTGCACAAGCGCTCCCGGTGTTGTAATTGTAGCATGATTGCAACTGGCACTAGAGTGCTGCGTGTTGTGAGATGTGGGATGCTGGCAACTGTCATAATGGCAGATACTTGTCTACCGATGTGATGTTTTAGTTTGGAATGGCCCACAATAAGAATCCCCAGAATGATATTGGCTTATGCCGGCTTACGTACAGCTTTTTAGTGGGCTAACAACTAATCATACGTAGGATATAGTAAAGCCTACATAGGCGATTCGATACCAGACCTATCGCCCATCCCTGACATATTCAGTACCGCTCCGTTGAATCCTCACCCATCTGTCCGTGACGACACGAAACGTCTCCCGGCCGGGCCAGTCTAATACGGTAACTTCGGAGCTGTTGCTGAAATGATGATGAAATGGTGATTCTTGTTACCACCGCCCTCCGCCCGCCGGCCCGCCTATGTACCTATGAACTGTCTAGGTACCTCTAATGCCTCTAAGTACCTACCTACAATATGACAGCAGCGTAACCCCTAACCTCTCGCTGCGCTCTCTAGAGGAGGAGAGAGGTATCGTAGGTACGATATGTTCCTAGAGAAGATGTTGTGTACACAATACCTAGGTACCTACCTACGAAGGTGTGTGTGTGTTAGTTTATTAGTAGCTAACAGGTACTTGTTCCCAGCTCGCGCTTCTCACCGAATCACCATGCACCCCCTGATGCACCCCCCCATAGATACATTACATTACACCTCACCCTCACAAAATTATTACTGACATCTGTGACAATGAGAACGGCAACAGCCAGCGACAGCAGCAATAGCAACCCATCAGTGGCATTACAAACTAACAAATACGATGCGCAGGTGCCATATAAATCCTCTCTAACATTCATCGCTATTGTTGCTCTACTATACCCGCTTGTTATAGCATTGTATCATGCTAACAGTAACAGCCTAGTCATCTATCACCATGACCCACATCACAGATATTTGGAAGACAACTGTACTATGACTAACTCCACCGCGTCCAACTCCACCGCGCAAAATGGAGAAGATTCGATACAATCGACATGGGCTGAAATTGCGCCCACCCTTTTTATTTCTGCATCGGTGGGATTCTTATGTTTACTGGGATTCGAATTTTTCCGCCGTGATCCCATCGTTGGGAAATATGTCTATGATCGCAAGAGGCTGACCCAACCAGACCGATCTCCGCCCCCATTGATGCTCAGTCGCAGTTTGTGGCGTGGCCCTGACGAGGAAGATGAAAATGACAATTCGAATAACCGAACTTGTTGCAAAGTCCGGCCCGCCATTTTGGAGCTGGTCTTTCTGAATCTTGACAAAAATTATATACGCTACTCCCGAGAAGCAGACGAAGCGGGGAAAGAGCGGGGAAAACGTGGATACTACGGGTGCTACCGGACTGGTTGCTATCATAATAATTGTTGCAATGGACGAAGACGACAACGACTGCTCAATTCATGTTCAGCTGATGAAGAAGACCAAGGTTTTTTTGTGAACGAGGACGGGTACACATTCTATCCAGGATACCTCCAAGATTACAGCCATATATATCAAACTGACCACAATGCATCATTTAGTCCCCAGGAAAGTTTCAGAAAAAGTCCAAGTTTACCCCAAGGATTGGGTTCTTCAGAAATTCACGAAATTCAATATCCACAGTGGGGGAAGAACATCAATGACTTGTTCCCAGATGATCCTATAAAGTATTTTGCAACATATCACCCAATAGGAAGTCTCGGGCTTCGTGTTGATTCACTGGGCAATGATTTGGGTGATCCTGAAAATAGCAGCAAAGACGATAGATTTGGAACCCCCACAGGAAATAAAGACAACACCAACGCCTTTAGCTGGGAGGATCATCCAATAAGAACAGCAACTTTTGCCTCCGCTAAAAGCACTAAAGACGGCGAGACCCATGAGGAATTGAATGGTACCACAGCGGAAACAGATAGCAAATCTCCAGAGCCTAGCTTCATTAATGGCAATGCATGCACCACTAGCGAGGATGAACAACAAAGCGAAGAAAACAAAATTATTAATATCAAGGTTGATGTGAACCTTCCCTACAGCTACAATCACACTCTTGGGAATGCGGAAGAAGGGAATAATGGAATTGACAATGAGGAAGACCCTGTCAGAATTTCCGAGGCAAAGCCAGTGAAGTATCCTTACAGGCTTAAGTACTTTTTCATGCCTCCAGGCTTCCACACGTTAAGTCTTTTTTCTTTGTACTGGGTTTCTTTGCATTTTCATATTGCTTTATTTCTGATACATTCTTTGACGAATAAACAAATTGTGCAGTTGGACCAGTGCATTTGAGTTTTTGTTTTCTTTCTTCCTGCTCCCAAATTGGTACCGATGGTGCCACAAATTAGTTTCACGGATTCGATGGTGCCACAAATTAGTTTCACAGATTCCTATACCGCCGCCAATGAACAGCGATGATGTCAACCAAAGCAGCAGACAGGATTCTGTGCATATGACGAATCCAGGGAAGGACCTCACCGAAGGAGAGAAGGAGCTACTCCGATGTGCAGGGCTAGACACCTATTTGCTGATTCGATTAGCGAGGTTTGGCTTTGATGTGACGTTTTACCCTTTTTGTACGGCGTGCATTGCCGTATTGCCCATTTACGCATCTTGTTCAAATGAAGCTTCTGACAATGGATTTCTGAGTCTAACAATAAATCGAATTCCAGAAGGGTCGAATTTGATGTATTGGATTGTAGTCTTCACCATCCTTTTATACCTTTACATCATGCGTAGATTATGGATGGAATGGGAAGGTAAGCAAAGTGAATGATGTGTCTATGTTTGTGATAATATACGCTAATAAACTAATCAATGATGTGTTGCACCACCTTTCCAAAACACCAAGTCTTCATCAAACTGAGGCATGCCTTCTTAGCAAATGGTGATACTTCTTTTTACAAACGTCCAACGTATTTGAAGAAGTTCCGTAACACCTGCATTGTGGAATGTGTGCCAAGTTGAGATAACGTTTTGATGACGTGAAAATTGTGACATTTACATTAATCTTAACTTACTATATGCGTGTTGCTTTGCCTTCTTCTTTGATCATAGGATCTCACAGATCCGATTGCAAGCTGATTGATGTGTTTCAGTCATTATTTCCTGGCCAGATTGAACATGCCGAAATGCTGATTGATACATCAAATTTGAAAGGTTCATTAAGAAAGAGGCAAACTCTGATAGAAAAATATGAAAATATTGATGCACGCTGGAGGTATGAACGCTGGAGGTATGAAAGGTATCAAACAGTGCAGAGGGATGGAAAACTCGTCGGTTGCTGCAGCAGCACGATTTCTGAACCTGAAGCTCCAAAGGTATGTTTCAATCCAGGTTGAGCGCCAACTCTTTAGTTTGAAATGGTCCGTACTCAGTCTATTATGCAAACCCAATATGAACTAGGTTTACAGTGGTGGACTCTGCTCTGGGAAGAAAGAAGATGCATTTGGATACTACAACAACAAAATCAAAGAAGTCGACAAAGATGTCGACAAAGAGTATAATACAATAGTTGAAAAACGGAAAGAACGGCTCAATAATAGCCGATTAAAATCGTCAGCACACGAGAGAGAAGATAATGCATCGCAATTTGCGTCCCTAACTTCCTTATTTGTCCCCCGTGAGGTCAGAAAGTCATTATTTAAGGAAGAATCAGACTTCTTATTCAAGACTGGGATCGTAACATTCAAGTCAATTGCTGCCAAGCAGAGTGGTATGTACACTTTCTTTACTGCGTTCTCTTTTGTAGACGGTATCTCTCTCATTGTTCAGTTTTACTCTTTGCGAATTGTAGCTGTACAGTGCAACCTCTCTGGTCAGCCTTACTGGATGATCACTGATGATGCTCCAGACCCTCGTGATATAATCTGGGGCAATGTTGGCGTCGACCGCAAGACCTTGGAAAGCAGAAATATCCTAGTCCAGTGTGTTTTGTTCATTGGAATCTTGGGCTGGGGGGCAATCGTTACTTTGATTCACAACTTTGCAAGAAAATTTGAGGATGCAATGCCTTTTGGTGAAATAGGAAGAGCCATTGAAGGTGAGCACATTTGAGACTGTATAGCCACTTTTGATTACAAACTGTTGATTAACTCACCCATTCGAATTATTTCACCGCCATTTCAGCCTATTTACCTGTGCTTTTAGTGTCTCTTATATTGCTCTGTTTACCAACGTTATTCCTTCTGCTCGCGATGCGGGTTGTAAGGTTCAAGAGTTATAGCCGATGCGATGAATTTGTGCTGCTTTGGAATACCAGCTATCGCCTCATGAATGTCTTCTTTACATTATTCAATATCTCTCTCTTGCAAGCGATTAAATGTCTCAGAAATGACCCCGATGCATTTATTCAATTGCTCGCTGATGGGGTCATACGGCAGAGCGCATTTCTAATGAATCTAATTATTCTCGCAACTGGCCAAGAGACAATGCTTCAGCTTCTACAGTGGAGGTCGTTGATCAAGCAAGCTGTGTTCAGACCCCTTATCAATCTGAATTCTAGAAGTAGACGCTACCTAGATTGGTTGAATGCAGCACCAGCTTTTGAGCAAAGTTTTATTTTCGGTCAGTTTTGATCCGTGCAGATGTGTTCATCTTGCATTTTTTCTGTGATTTTGTTGCTTGTTCACTCAACGAATGTGCATGTTGACTCCAGGATTTTTCGCTCCGGTACTCTCATATGGCTTGATGATTGCAATGGTGTTCGCGTAAGTGTTAGCCTACATGAGGTAACTGGTTAAATATCCACCTCCTGTCTCAATGTTTTTTCAATATTCTCTCCATAAGGTTCATGGCCCCAATTATGCTCGGGGTATGCGCAGGATTTTTCTGGACGGTCGCGAAAGTCCATACGCACAACGCTCTCTTTGTCTATTGTCAGCGAAGCGAGGGAGGTGGGAAAATCTTCTACTACTGGAATCGAATCGTGTTCATCACACTGTATTGCTCGATTACCCTCTTTTCAGGTGAGCTGGTTATGTTCTCATCTATTCTACCGCCTGTATCACAGCATCTTTACAATATTGTGTTTGTGCTCCATTGGCCAGGTATACTTGCCCTAAAGAAACACCCTGAGATGGCCATCGTCTTCCTCTTCATAATGGTATTAATTACGTTTTGTGTTGATAAATCAATGGAGAACACATTTGTAATTAATTCTCTTCATTTACCAATAAGTATTGCAAGAATTCACGATGAAGAGGAGGTAAGAACGAAGTATTACTAATGATTCGCTTTATCGAATATACTTTCTTACATGACTTGTGATATTTTTTGCAACATGATACCAATGAGGAAAGGTTGCCCTGCTTAAACAGTCTCATACGAAGCCTGATGGAGGGGAGAATTTTATGTATCGCGAACCAATGTTGAATCAACAAAACTGGAACTCCAAGCCTGCTAGGTGGGGATGATTTTTGAGTCTATGTATGAGCTAGACCAAGATAGGAGCCTCGAACACGTAAATATGACCAAACGAAAAAAATGTGCCATAATGAACCCATGCACAGTGTGGTATCATGTATTGACATACCAGTGGTTGGGCCAGTAAATGCTCTATAAGTCTAGAGAAGGACCCAGTTATTTAGAATGCGCGTTACTCGGGCAAACACAACATAGCTGTTGCTTTCACATATTAACTGGACACTAAACACAGCAAACTAGAAGCACAACTCCAGAGACAGCGATGGTGCTCTTAGTTCTATTTGTTTATTGTATTGTGGGGACTCTAGGATCCGCAAGAGGATGATGGGAATCGACGATCAGACTGCTGACGTGGCAGCCAGTTGTCAAGAGTCACTCCAATATCCCCTTGTCATGCCAACTGGTGGAAAGATGGTCGTGAGACCTTCTTGCCAGTGTAGCGATATCTGTCTACGCGGATAGATATTCAGAGAAATGGATTGTGCGACGGGCGGAGTCCGTTGATCACTGGGCCTTGCAGATGTTGGCGATGTCGGCGAGCGGTGAGGAAGAACGCTTGGATTGGTGCTGTAGGAAGCTAGTAAGGTAAGTGCGGGGCAATGTTGGGGCGGGTGCATGTGGCCAGCCAATTGATGGAGCCAATGATGCCTTGATACACTTCAGTGTGGCGCTTGAGATCGGGGTGAAATGATGGGCAAGCCGGAACGGTACGGGGTCATATTTGGGACACGGTTCATCTTTCCAATGCCAAATCGGTTGGCAGCAAAGGTGAATGCGGACTGGGACAAGTTCACTGATACACGATCATTGTTGTGGTGCAGCCAGGTGAAAGCTGTGTCTAGAAAATAGTCTGCTTCACCCATGAAATCAACTTTCAGTTTTGCTTCTAATGCTGCCTTGGATTTTTCTTCTTCAGCAGGGTCGGATGAATAAAAAACAAAATCATCAATGTAGGCTCCAATGTGAATTTCTTGGTGTGTGGAGTTGGGGTCGGTCTCGTTGATAATGTGTGGCATTGCAAAATGCGTTCTTGCAGTCTGCTTGTTGTAGGACCCGTCAGTCACCAACTGCTTTGGTGGTAAGTAGGCGGAGGGAGCTGTACTTTAGGACTGGGCGTAGTGTTCAGACTTGCAGTAGTATCTGTCCTCGAAGTTGCTGAGGATGACAATCCTCAACTTGGCACGGTCTGATCGCCCATCTATATCGTGTTTGATGACGAGGACGCGCATTGAAGGTAATGCCTTGGGGATGGGACCTTTTTGCGGCATAGTTGTAATTGCGTCTTCTGGTTAGTTTCATCCAATACGTCGAGATCTTGCAGCCCCCCTTTCTCTTCATTATAGGAATCTAACCATACCTGCTTGTCAGGATTGTTGGGACGAAGGGCCATTTTGAGGGACGGGGGACAGCTGAGTAGATTTTTAGCCAAGACAAAGTTTGCTGATGAGGCGTTGTTACTTGTTGGGGGTCTGAAGGAATGTGGATACTGCTGGATGGCCAGGGATAAGAACATCATCACCAACGAGGGTTGTCCATGATTGTTTGAAGTTGGGCAGAGGAGCCAACCAGTCAGCTTTGTGGCTGTGAGGATTGCAACGTATCTCGAATCAGAAGCCCCGGTGAGTGTTGTAGATCTCCTTTGTGGAAGGAACCCTGATAATCCATTGTGAGTTTTGAGTTGTTTTTTAGGAAGCGAGGCAAGCCAAGGAAGAGGTCTTTTGTTGGGATGGTAAATCGGTTGAGCTGGCCACTGGGGAGCCAACTTTGAGGAGATCTTTGAAGGATGATTCCGTGGTGGTATTATTGTCGGGTTGAATGACATTGACATATTTGGAGGCAGAAGTGGAGTCAGTGCTGTCGTTGGCAGTGGTATTGATAATGTCAGATCTGACGAGAGGAATCTTTTGGATGGTACATCGGGTGGCAGAATCGTCACGAGTGATTGTGGCACAAGTGCCAGGTAGAAATTGTTCTGCGATGGGGTCAGTTTGATTACCCATAAGGCCACATGTGAGGCCATAATTGTATCAGATGGAGGTAGGGAAGGTGGTGATTGGAAGTTGTCCATTGTCAAGACGGAAGGCTGGAGGATGGCATTAGCTGCGGATGAGCAGATTATAGAAGACAATCATGTTGGTTTGGTCATCGCGTCCAAAGACGATGCCATCTAAAGAATTAGCTTCCATTTTGGAGCGGGAGCTGGCGTTTTTGATTGAATGTGAATGATTAACAGGACTCCGGGTATGGACGCCAGCTGGCGTCCACTTTTTACTAGCTTCGCGGTAACTAATCTAGAATCGCCGCAAATTGGAGTTAGATGCTCTA
>JAZGVS010001244.1:0-10264 GCA_037356235.1 Bacterosira constricta
ACACGTCTCTAGAATGAGACAGTAGTTGCCGTTCGCAACTACTGTAGTATGTAGGACTGGTAGGTTGCACAGAAGATCGTGATCCCCCAGTCCGTTCATGTATGTACGGTCATGAGTGCTTATCCTCCTACATAGTTCCTACGTAGGGCTGTGTCCTCCAGCTTTTTCAAAGTTCGCCAGTTGGCCACAAAACACAAAACAAACGGTGTCACGTCGTCTGCATCAGGGGCGGATCTGCATGCCATAGATCGCAAGCGATCCCTTCCATCGTTGACGCGTTGACGCGTTGACGCTAATACCGTCATTTTGTCCACTTCTCTTGCACATACTCATCAGCAGTCCGTGTTTACGGAATTATGGGTGCTAATGACTGGTGGCTGGAAGCCATGGGCACATTCAAAAGCCAAGACCATGTATATTTGTCGAAATACCAGGGGATGCGGCTTGGTGTCGATTTATCCATCTTTCTTTATGGAAAACACAGAACTGATGCAGACAAATATGCATCCACATCTAACCCAGTTTACAAATGTGGGAATCTGCTTCAATCAATAATTGGATTGCACCAGATGCTATCAAAATGGATCCTACCTGTGTACGTGCTTGATGGACTAGCCCCTCCCGTGAAGAAAGAAGAAAAGCAGAAACGACACGGAAAGAAGCTGCGCCAGGGGAAGGCTTATTTGGATCTTCTCGAGCGCGCAAAGGCGAATCCAGGGATCTCTTTCACCAAAGAAGAGCTTGATAAAGCCTCAAAGGCTAGGAGAGATATGGCATGTCCGGGTGCAATAGATCATGCAAATGTAAACGCTTGGTTGGAACAAAATGGTATTGAACACTATGGATCATTATTTGAGGCGGATCAACAACTTCTCAGGCTTGAGAAGGATGGTGTCATTGACGGTATTATAACAGAGGACAGCGACCTGATTGTGAGCAAGGCGAAACTCGTTTTGAGCAAGCTCAAGTACAATAACGGAGATGTACAATTCAGAGTGTACGAGAGGAAATTATTTTTCAGTGAAGACAATCCTTTTGAGTCAAAGATTTGCAAGTACCCAGATCTGTTTGCGGATGCTGCACTTCTCTTAGGGAATGACTACCTTGAGAGGATTCCAAACAACGGTCCGGCTGCAGTACTGGGGGGAAAGACTAATGGCAATGTGGGATTAATTGATAAACTTGCCGCAGCGGATGACAAGGAAGAATGGTTGAAGGATCACGCAAATAATAATCCCAACGCTCCACCTGGATATGCAGAAGCTTATTTGAAAAGGAAAAGATACATGCTTCATGCCCCAACATTGAGTTACAATAGACAAACAGAAGAGATTAGGGTGGTTCCTCTCAATGATATACCGAAGGCGGAAGTCGATTGGATGGATACTGTTGCTATAGGTACTAACCCTGCCTGGGTTGATTATCTTGGTTCTGACTGCGGTCTTGGGCATTTATTGAATGATTCTGAAACGCTTAAGAAAATCTACAAATGCAATGGTATTCTTCCACTGACGAGAAAACCAATGAGCGACTACGCAGGGCCAACCAGAGAGGACGGCACACCTGCCAGACTGTTTGAGATTATGAATGATCCAATAATGGTACAACCAACTCTCGTCCTTATTGCGTGGTTGCATCATCGTGGCATCCCAGTGAAAGACAACGTGCCAAGAAATGCCATTGAGGATTTGGTTCGATCGTGCACAACCAACAACAGATCTATTGATATTCATGAAGCCGAGCCGATTGAAGGGCAGCATGACGGTTTTGCAGGAATCAAACCACGAGTCGCCAACAACGAGTATGATACATGGCATAGGAACTATTACGGGATTGCGTCAAAAATAGACAACATCAATGATGACGCACTGGACAGCTACCTAGGCGATCTTCGTAAGGATCGTCCTTCAATTCGTGAACGTGTGCAGAGGCTCATTGAGGATGGCAACTACAACCCCAAATCCTTTGTGTGTCGTAATGTCGAGTCGAAACAAACCGGAGCGCCACTGATATTGTTAAGGGGTGAGTGTCTTAGCTCCAAAACAACTGTCATCCACAATGTATATGCTGTGTTTGAAGACAAGCCGAGTGGGAAGTTCGTGAGAGACTTATCAAGTTGCAGCTGTAAAAAGGGTGAGCATTTTTGTTCCCACATGATAGGTCTGCTGTATCTTCTGCAAATGCTTCAAGAAGAGGTCGATGATCAGGGATTGTTTGAACAAGTATACAAAGTGAATCCCAAACTTGTTCATGATGAGTTAATTCTTATTGAGACATTGCTTTTGAAGTGCAAATGGAATCGCCAGAAGTCGCAACGAAAGAGGCGCAGAGCACAATACGAAGACGGAGATAGTTCGGAGATAGAGTGATTCCTCAGAGCAATAGATTATTGCAGTCATTCTCATTAGAATGAATCCTCAGAGCAATGGATTATTGCAGTCATTTAATATTTTAATCTTGTTCATGCTGTTTTTCATTTATTCAAGACAGTTTTCCAATATTATTCTTGCCCCTCATCACACAAGCCCAATATAAACCTAGTTGTATGGATTGATTACATTGCAGCTAAAGCTGCCAGGGATATGACAACCATCATGATACCATTTGTTGCATTTCTGACAAATGTGAACTGGGCATAACATTGTTGCTTCAAGTTTGCATTTGCAACATAGCCTGCGTGTACTTCTATTCACATCATTCACCACTGCAATAGACGACTGATTTAGCCGGTCGTAGTCTGTCACATTATCCCAGTAATTGCCTCCGACGATAGAGAAACGACCAGGGTAACGCAGTGGCTGATTCAAATTGGCCTCTCCATGTGCCAATGCATGTCCATAAGGCAGAAATGCAATCAGCCTATATGGAATCTTCTCACGCATTATTTCCTCTTCGTTGACACGGCGGAATACAGTTTCACATCCTCCCCGTGTTGTTGTAATTGACACATCCTCGATTATCATACCAGTTGATATGCGATGAGTTTTTGAATTCCTGCACATCCTTGGAGTGACAACCTTATTAACACGTGGCAAATCACCTGATGTACCATGATAACCCTTGTCTGCTCCGAGTTCATGATCCTCTGGAATTTTGTACAGTCGAAGAGGGACAGTATCCTTAATTTCATCCAATGATGGTTTCGTTGTGCTGCCCGCGAATTTACTTCCCATCCAAGACAACATGATGCGGCGCCATTTTGCAGTACACAAGAGAAAATATGAGAGTACACACTTTTTGAGATCGCCTTGCTCGTAGAGTTTATGCAGACGCTCATGCCGTTCCAGTTGTCTCATCTTAGTAGTGCCATTCATGTTTGGATCATGATAGAGTGCCTTCTCGTTGTTCTTCCTCAGTATATCTGGATCTAGGATTGGAGGTTTCTTTTCCAGGCCACCAACATCTTGAGACTTCGCAACTGCTTCCATCTGTTTATGGCTTCTAAACCAAGCACATGCATCACTCGAACGGTACATTGTTGATTTAGGTGGTGGCTGACTGCTTTGATTCACCCCATGGCGAGAGCCGGTCACGCTGTCTTGCATGCTCTCATCCTCAGCATCCTCGTCGCTACTACTATCATCTGTATCAGCGTCTAGTCCCTCCCTTGAGATACTAGTTGGCATGGCTGTAACCAAAATACTGTCGTTCATTGCCCCATGTACAAGCATGGGGTCGCCTTCAATAAGTCTAGACAAAGCAGCATTGAACTCTGACACACTCATTACATTATCCAATGAAGTAAAGAACGTGTCGTCTTCTCTTTTCCATGGCTTTGTATTTGCTACATCTTCCCACTCATGCACTGGAGCATTCTTTGGCCCGGTTGATCCCCACCAAGCTTGAATTGGATTCTCACCGCCACGGCCACCAACAAGGCGTGTGTGCTCAAATGTACATCCACCGTCACAAGAGTATGTGTTACACCGTGCTGCCGTCTGCTCTGTCTTAGACGAATACGTACTCTTCTCTAAGGTATTGTCGCTCCCTATTTTTGCGACATGCCAATCCTTACCATCAACGTATACGAGCTTGTATTTTCCCAGGATAATATGCCGCTCTGGAGCTTGCCGTGCAATGTACTCTGATGTGATATCAAGGATGCCTAAATCAAGACCAACGATACCCCAATGAGGTGCCCATTCTTGGACAATTTTACCAATGTGACCTGAAGACATACTAAATATCAATGCAAGCACTCCTTTCTTGGTGAAACAGTGGAAGAACATGCGTGCCAATAAACAACGCTCAAATGGTGTAGTCGTGGCAACTTTGACACTGTCTGTTGTGAATTGCAAAGTCTTTGAGGGATCGTAGTTCACGTCAAGATCAGGAAAGTAGGCTCCCACATAAAGTTTCGTCTCCTTCCAGCTATTATAACCAAACAATATTTTCGCAGCTTCGGTGTTGTTTGAATGCCATTCGATATTGAATATAGTTAGCCGGGATATTCCTCCATTGGAAGCAAGCAGTTTCAAGATTGTTTCTGACATGATCTCATTGTGAGAAGTCGTGGGATCATTCACTGTAGCTTGAGATTCATTCCGTACTTTTCTCTTTCTTGCGCTATCTTTCATGTTTTTCAATTGTCCATCTATCGCCTTCAGTTCTTTCGACTTTTCATCCAGTAGCTTCTTCAGGGTGAAATTTTCGGCCTGGAGTTTTGCCTTTTCGTTATCCCGATCGATACTCCGGTTATACTCCACGGCTATTTGCGATTTCCATTGTATTGGTGTTCTATTTTTCTCTCTCTTCTCCTCTAACTTTGCGCCACCTAATTGCTTTGATGCTTTCAATTGCGTATACCGAAAATATACCTCGTCGTATGTAGCAGAGGGTGCTTTGATGAAAAGTTTTCTCCCATTAGCTTTCCTCTGAGCAGATTGTGATATTCCATCTCCTCGCTTGGCATCATATACAATTGATTTGTCATAATTACTAAAACTGTTGTAGATGCCTAAACTTTTCACGGTATCTGGCGTCATGGGTGATACCCAATATCCACTGCCAGCCTGATCCTGGAAGTTGACAAGGTTCAATTCATAATGAAGGCGGGCAACAACAACTTGTGCTCGAGCCTTTTGGCCAGAGGGTTTCTTTTTGTTGCTGCTCTGAATATCATCAAAGTCTGACTGAGTAACCGCCTTGTAATCATATGAAGGATGAATATACTGATTAATCGAATGCCAAACGTTTTGGAAGTTACATGAAGGAGAATAATTCAGCTTAATATATCCACCTAGAGGGTGGCCATCATCGGTGAAGAACTTATTCATATCACCACATGTGGGTCCCCAATCGCAACAGCATTGATGGCTCTTTGCGGAAACGGATTGGTTGTTAGGTGGTGTATTGCAGGGCGTTCCATTGCGGGGCGTTGTGTTGTTGCTGGGCGTTCCATTGCCGGACGCTGTGTTGCCGCTGCGTGCAGATGCACTTCGTGTTAAAATCAATGACATGGCGCGCGCAGCTCCGAAATAATCAGAAGATTTGCCGCTCAAGCTCTAGTCGGTTTCGCAAGGGCCGATGACGATGAAAGTGCCCCTATTGTTTTTGTAAAGGTATGTGCGAAGCGAGAGATTAATTTAAGCGTTGAGTTTTGATGCGTGTGTGGTTGTGGTATGTGCACGTATATCCACGTACTATGGGCTTGCGTCATAAGGTCAAACGACTGATGGCTGATGGCCTCAAAAAACGATAAAAAATGATAAAACACGATAAAATATTTATGCATTCCTAGAATAACTTCCTCTATGTTACGTTACTTACTGTCTATCTACCAGCAAGGAATAATGAAATAATTGTTTTTGGGAATAAAATCGAATGCACCCAGCATGTTCCTGCATGTATTTTATACCACCCTAACTCAAAATGAAACGCTAACCACATATCCAGCACCATTCATTGTACATCGATAAAGCATGGTGCATACGTGGTTAGTTTTTCATTTTACGTGGTCATGCATTTATTGAGCTTTGAAAACACTAAAGGCCCCGCACATTGGGAAACTGTGTGAAAAAATATTTACACGATAGGTACGTGTTGGTAGGTACCATACTGTACAAAATAGACGCGGTCTACAGGTTTGTCTCGCCCTCTCGCGTCTCACATCGCACATCGGACACATCACATCACACTTGATAATCGATCATTTCCTCGATCGATGCACCTCCTCGACGCACCTCGAGGCACCTCGACGAGCATCTTCTCGACCGATCATCCGACGCACGATCATCATCTCGCCCGATCATCTGACCAACAATCATCCGACCAAAACAACACAGCCAACTACACAGTTGAGGACTTTACAGAGGCAATCAGTTATGGAACGACGAATTGGGACGCATGGCGCAGAACAGTTGGAAACTCCACACATCATATTGAACGCGGAACGATGACGACACCCACACCCACACGCCAGCGCTATTGTGAGTTCTGCTAGTATTAGTTACGAATATTGAATATTGCTGATGATCGCGCGATATGCAGATGGTGCCCTTCGATAATGATTTCGTCCCGGGGATGATCACAGGAGTGGGCTGATAGAAGAAGTGGTGACATGGTGGCGTGGGATATCGTGAATAGAATCAGATGATATTGTAATTGCTCGCATCCGTACGATCCTAACTATCAATTGATTGTGGCTTATTGGGAAGTTATCGGCGGTCGTTGATAGTTGTTGATGGCATATTATTTATGGCATTGTGGCTCTCAGATTCCAAGAAAGAATGCCACGGAAGCAGTATTTGTATTCCAACCAAAGACATTGACAATGGTGAGAAACAGCTCGAGAGCGTTCTATCGTTGGCCATTCTGCGCTGGTCGAATATTGACCTTGCTCTGATTTTACAACGCAAGAATAATAATGAAACGGTGTGGCGACGGGCGCATGAGCAGCAAACCGTGTGCATCTTATCATCTCATGACCGTGGCGGCGAGCTGTTTGTGTTGTCAATAGCCGTGGCGATTGACGATGGGACGCAGTGGTCGTATTGTACCTTCATGCTGGTTGCATGCGTATCCATGGAGCTGAGTGGCATGAGAAGGCTGCAAGCCGGAGGAGTGGTACTATCAAACGCATCAGCGGAGCAGTGGTACAACTGGTACCAGACCACCATTCTTCATGCTGGTTGCATGCGTATCCATGGAGTGGAGTGGCATGAGGAGGCTGCAAGCCGGAGGAGTGGTACCACCAAACGCGTCAGCGGAGTAGTGGTACTACTGGTACCAGACCACCATTCTTCATGCTGGTTGCATGTTTATCCATGGAGCGGAGTGGCATGAGGAGGCAGCAAGCCGTAGGAGTGGTACTACCAAACGTGTAAGGGGAACAGTGGTACAGACCACCATTTCCATACCCGTTTTTCATGCTGGTTGCATGCGTATCCATGGTACTATTTGAATTGGAGAAAAGAGAAGGCTCTGTACTGCATTTTCTATTCTTTTCTGATGGTTTTCTTGTTGCTGTACTTTGAAAATCCATCGTGGAATAACTATGTTGATTAATTACTAAAACATTTAATTTAAGTCTGACTTTATTCATGATGCTGGTATTTCTTTACCAATGAAAAGCAGAATGCAATAAGGTTAAGCATGGCATTGCATGGATGCAATTTTGATCTGTACAATTTGAATTCAGCACTAACAGAATTCTGCCATGGTAGCATATTGATTTATTGCACTTTCATGACGATTGGAACCATCTGGCCATTGCTGAATAGTGCTTGTTCTCATTTGCATTGCTGAATAGTGCTTGTTCTCACTTGCCATTGATTTTAGGCTAGTCAAAGCTTTCTCAAGAAGTGAACCATTTGGGATATCTCCGGTTAAATGATTTCTTATCAATAGTGGAGATGGTAGTCATTAGGAGGAGTGTTGATCGCATCATGTAATGAAATCAGAGGTAGCACAGCTTCTTGATAATTTGGAGGCCAGTTCAGAGTGGCTGGTGAGACGGAAGACAAGATCATAGTCATAGATCGAATGAAGGAGGACCTCAGCCTGCAAGCACTGTTGTTGGAAGAGGCTGCTTGCATTTGCAGCTGAGGTGCATGTCCATGAGTGTCACTCTGGAGCAATATCCAACGATACAGATGATGGCATCGTGGATCGGATGAAGGAGGACGCAGGAAAGTGAGTTCGCTAGCCAGTTCGGAGTGGCTGGTGATGCCAACTCGAAATTCTCGACTTTTTTGATGCGTCGAAGTGCACTCAGCCGGCGAAAGCATACAGCGACATCTGGCGTGCGGCCACGCAGACGAATGTTCCTCAGGCATGTGTGAGTGGTATCACAAGGTGCTGGGGGGTGAGGACCATGGTTATGGCCGTGGGAGTGGTGTGCGTTGGCTACGCACGACGGATGTCGACATGGTGGACGAACAAGAATAAACTCGGAACTCGTCTCGAGCAGAAAATAACATACGATCTTTGATAGTTAACTACGATCCGTACGTACTGGTACGTAGACCCTATGGCTACGGGTGGATACGTGATCCTAAAATCGCTAGATATATATCCTCCTGTAGTTCCTACGTTAATAATAGTATGATCACAAAATAGCGATTCAATACCTAGGCTCCATTAAGATCGCGTAGATAGGATATTCGCGCTTAGCTCGTGCGTGTGTCACCACGTACGATAGTTGACCAAAAGCTTTTCAAAAGTCAGGGAGCACGACCACGACCTCAATACCAATACCATATCATGACCATGACCATGACATTTACCAAGATATCTGCGCTCTATACCGTCAAGCCTAATGACCACGACCACGAGCACAACACGACAATGGCAAACTATGGCAAAGCGCACACTGAACACTGGCGCGTTGCAGTGGCACTTCATTGGATCTTCCCTCAGTGTGGGATTAATCATAAATCCTCTTGCAACAATCTCAATCTCAAAACCACAATTGAAGTTTATCCCTTCCACTTCGCTTAGTCCAAGCCATCACTCGCATCTCGCAATCTCTCGCATCCTCGCAATTTCTCGCACCATCTCCCAATCGTCCTCCCCCATTGTTGAAGAAACAAGCTTTGATCATGTCGTTATCGTATGAGGAATTCCTTAAGCAGCAGTTTGACAAAGACGAGGATTTGCTCGAATTGATGTGCAGCGCAACTCTCAAGAGTCCAGAAGACGAGGAATTGCTCGACAGGGTGAGCGAGTTGCGTTGGAAGGATGATGATAGTGAAGAGATGGATTTGAAGGAGGAGAGTGAGCAGCGCGCTGTAAAGAACATGGAAGATGATGGTGGTGATGGAAAGAAGCACATTGCTACGAAGGATGTTGTTAAAGATAGTGAAGAGATGGTTGATGTTCTCAATGCGGATGATCTCATGTTTTTGGGGGAGTTGGAGAGCAAAAAACTTTTGGTGGAGGAGCTGCGATACGCACTGGGAGAAGCTTTGATAGATAAAAGGGTTGATGGCCTCGCAAATGGCCATCTGACCCCCACACGCTACCCGCCTCGTTTTGCTGCATACATGATATTCCTTAATCAGCAGTTTGATGTCCTAAACCTAAGGGATTTTGAAGATGACAATTTGCTCAACATGATGAGCATGTTGCGTTGGAAGGATGATGATAGCGAAGAGATGAATTTGGAGGAGGAGAGTGATCAGCGCGCTGTAAAGAACAAGGAAGACGATGGTGGTGATGGAAAGAAGCACATTGCTACGAAGGATGTTGTTAAAGAGGAGAAAGAAGTTCGATCTGCATATCCCCTCAAGGACATTACCAAACCAGGACCAAACGACTTTCTCTGCTTGGATTGGCGAGAATCATCTCCGCCTGGGAGGTTTTTGATACAGGATAAGAAGACTAAACTTTGGGCGGATATTGGAAATAAGGAGGCTAAAGAGAAAAGACCAGACAGGCTTTGGCGAAGAAGACTCCGGTCAAGAGTCGAGAGGGGGTTAAGAGTCGAGAGGGAAGTGGGGGTGGTGACGGTGGTGGTAGAGAGGAGGGGGACTATCGCCACACTGCACGATTTGAAGCAGGAGTATCCTCACCAGTCGGACGGCATGTCAAACGATCGTCTTTGGCACAGGATCGTCACAGTTTGGGTACCGAGATTGTGGGCTCGAAAGATGTTTCCCTCAGAGGATTTTCATGGGATGACACCGTCGCAGCATCATCCTCAGCAGCATGGGCAGCAGCACTCGCAGCAGCATCCTCAGCAGCACAATATGTAAGAGAAAACAGCCCATCAAACAACCCATTGTCGGACGTGTCCACTTCTCATGCTGCACCTGCCTCTACC
>JAZGVS010001245.1:0-11030 GCA_037356235.1 Bacterosira constricta
CAATTGCATATACATACTAGTCACAGCTAGTCACCATCATAATTATGTCATGGTCATGGAGCAACAGTAATTGATCATTATTTGAGATGAGGTAGCTATCGCAGGATCGGAGATTTGGTGGAACTTATTCTGGAACTACCTTATGTTCTACACCAGTTCCAGGAACTTCTCTACTCCTAAACTGAGCTGGGAGTTGAGTGAAACTTCCAAGCACTAGTTGGTACCTACATACGTGTTGAATGTCTTCTTCCACGTGGAGTCTCATGACGTCACATAATGTCACACCTCTTGGTACAGTTCTACATGTAGGAATTAGTAGAGGGATAATTTGTATTTCATTTTGTATTTCGAGCGTTCGGCCAAAAGATGGCTTTGTATTTTATCCACCGCCTGCCACAGCTTTTATTCCAGGAAAATTTCCTCATTCCTCTCCACTCTCCACTCTCCACTCTCCACTCTCCAGCAGCATGATCGATCGCCGCTTCCGCTCTCCACCATCCACACTCATACATCCCAAAGCGTTCTGGCTTTTGGCTCTTTTTGGAATATCATTACCTCTTGTTGTTCTTTTTTCTTACCTTCGAATATTCTTCAAGATTACGGATGCTGATGCTGTGGAAGATGTGAAACTGCAACCACTACACATGGATGGAGGGTTTTGCCCTGTCAGTTTCTGCAAAATTGGAGACACATCAATTCGTGAGGCATTTCACCAAGCCCCTACAGCAGTGAATGTTGTTCAATCCAATCCTTCTAATAAATTTGTCGATGTGGATATAGATTTTTATGCTGGTATCTCATTCGGGATGATGATTCGAGATCCAAAAACAGACTCCTTTATTAGTGGTTTCATTTCCAAAGGGCGGACACATGATCCAGCAGTCTTGAAAGTTGTCATTGAGAGTCTTAGAGGAAAGAGCAATGCGGTATTCATAGATGCTGGTGCCAATATAGGATATTTTACTTCGCTTGCCCTTGCAGCTGGCGCACAGACCATATCTTTTGAACCATTTTATGAAAATGCGGGCGTGCTCATGAGTACAATTGAACGGAACGGCTGGAGAAATAAATCTACTCTTTATATGAATGCATTGGGATACGAGTCAAACCGGGTAACCATGGCAACAACCAATGGCGAAATCAACCTTAGCAATATGCACATCACTTCTAGCTTGTGTGCTTCTAGCTCCCCTCCCGCCATAGGAAAACAATATGGACTTGATTATATGAACGTTGTATCACTGGACCAAGTAATGGTAACAAACCACCGAGACGTCCAACGCGTACAATTGATGAAAATTGATGTCGAGACCTTTGAGATGCAAGTTCTTAATGGTGCCATGCACTCTCTGTGTAACCGTATTTTTGAACGAATTGTTGTGGAAGTTGAGTATTTGAAGCCTATTCACAATCTACCTATTCCCTGCAGTTTTGACCGGTTACAAAAAGCTCTAGTTCAAATGGGCTACGAAATATTTGATTTAACAGAAAGATCAAACTTGACAAATAGACGATTGCCTGAGTTTCCGAGCGATGTAATTTTTAAGCTCAAGGATCCCACACAGTCACCAGTGAACCGACTCAGGGGCAGCCGCGACAATCCATGTGAAAAGTTTGACATGATACCTGACATGCCCAAAGGATTAAAACAAGCAGCTAGCTTTTATTAGAATTAGTCAACAGAGACTGCAAAATTTTGACTACGAGAGTTTCGAGATATCAAAACATCAAAAATAGTTTTGATTTGCATGTCACATGATATCCCATATCAAACATGGTCATGGCATCTAAGTCACACAGCCTCATGCAAATGGAATAAACACCCAAACATCCATAGATATATGCACTGCACGGGCACCAATATGAATATGCACATACCAACACACAAAAGTAAAAAACGATGTTGCATGTTGTGAACATAAAACAATGGCTACATATTCTTCACCACCAATCATCATCTGCCACCACTACCCCAAACAGCCGCCCCCAACACACCCAACTCATCACCCATCTCACCCTCCGGCATAATCAATCGCTTCTCCCCCTCACCACCAGCCAAATATCCCACCCCCTCCTTCATCGCATTTCGTACCAATGGAATTCGAGCTCCACCACCCACTAGCAGTACGGCACGTAGGGTATGTGGAGTTTGTCCGGTTTGTTCCAGTGAGGACATGATGGCGGAGGATACGAGTGTGGATAGGTTGGTTGGGGGTGGTAGTGCTTGGGATAGCGTTGAGTTGTTAGTTGTTTGATCATTTGTTTTTTGTAGGTATGGTACCAGTTTGTTCTGCACCCAAGTTTCAACCTTGGATTCGATAACATTCCTTGCCATGCCCACCTCGAGGTGTTTTGGTTGCCTTGTTGTCAGATCCATTGTGAGGTATGGTATGTTGATTTCGGATCGTGTTTTGTTGCTAAGTTCGTGAATGGCGGTGGTGGACGCTTCGTACAAACGTTGGAGTGCTGTCGGATCATTAAGTTTCGGTTTAGTCGACAGCGAGGTGATTGTTTCGTCATCATCCTTGTTGTCGTTCGGTCCATAGAAATCTTCCACAAGATGAGAAACCAACAGATCGATAAACGTATCACCACCAAATGGCAACGTTGCCGAGTACATGACTTCTTCCTTGTCATTACCACCGCCCCCAACCATTGAAACACACGTAGTAGTTCCACCGACATCGACAACTAAAACGGAACCTGCATTCTTGGGCGGCAAAAGGTTGTAGTACTCTGCACCAGCAACAATGGCAATTGGTTCCTGAATAAATTCACAAATGCCAGCGGGGGACGTGAGACCGTTCATGGCCTGTTGGTACCGTTGTAGATATTCGGTTGGATCTTCTCCCGTGGTGGAATCATTGTCATGCTTTGTTTGTGGTGGATACGTGACAATGGGACGTACATTGTATGAACCACGAGTAGACATGGATGCATCCAATACAAATAATGGACTTTGGTTCTGCAAAGAAGAAGACCCACCACTGCTTCCGCTATTGCCCATGACCTGATCCAAAGCATTGGAAGCTGCCGCTCGAATAGTCTGTTGTACAATAGCCTGCTCATTGCCATTCACTGTATCACTATTATTTCCCAGTGCCTCACGTGGATGAACTACCTTTCCACCTCGGGTATCATACAAACGAGCCTCAGCCAATCGACCAATCAACAAATCTTCCTCTTCTTCCGAGGGAGGCACCCATACCAAGGATGGAGTCTTTCGAAACCCCTCTCTGTCAACACTCACCATTGGCGAGGGAGGTTTGCCATTCTTATACAAGGACTTGTTTGCAGTAGAGGATCGATGGGATAGTTTCAACCCCGAAGTTCCCATATCAATCCCCAATGTCCCTCCGGTAAAGAAGTTAGATAGATCATCTGCATTCATTTCAGTTGAACCCGCATTAGCAGCATCATGCTCCATCTTCTCCGGATCAATACCAGTCTGGGACTTGTATTCCTCCAAATCCATATAATACTCTTCCCAATCCTTATCCATTTGTTGAAATGTTTTATAGGTGTAGACGGCACCAGTTCCTAGGATTCCTACTGCGATAAGGGGGAGGATTTCTTTTTTGGTTGTGGTG
The DNA here is from genome assembly GCA_037356235.1 of Bacterosira constricta. NCBI lineage: Eukaryota > Bacillariophyta > Thalassiosirophyceae > Thalassiosirales > Thalassiosiraceae > Bacterosira > Bacterosira constricta. The sequence goes on from JAZGVS010001245.1 coordinate 3,591, forward strand.
TGGTATTGATGGCGTGTTGCTGCCATTGATGATGTTGACAATGTTGGTGTTGGTTGGAATGTGGTACACATATTATTTGCTGGCAGATAATAATGGCGCTGATGCTGCATACTTGTTGGAAGGTGGTATTTTCCACTGCAAGATGAAATTCTACGCCGTTGCTGTTGATGATGCCACAACCTATTACTATTATCATTCATGCCGTCATTTTCTTCATCGTTATTATCATTATCCAAGCCAGCAATGAATGGAGACGATGGGTGAAGCGCCAATTGCGGCGGGCGCAGTCGACGACGCCCATGGCGTGTCAATGTCATGGTTAGAAGGCTCATGGTGGGTCACTGTAACTGTAATGGATGGACGTTCCGCTTGGGCGAATTCGGCTTGTTTGGCTGGCACTGTAGTCCAATTAATGAATGGTGAGTATGACTGTATCCTCCTTGTGGGGTTTCCTTTTCTTGCAATATTAAAAATGGACGGCCGCCGCCATCGTCGTGACTCATGGGCGACGTAGTTAGGGTTAGATAAACTTCTTAGTTTTATTTTTACTTACTACGAACTATCTATGTTCTAAAAGTATCGTATCTGGTAGATATATCAAGATATAATACTTATTACTTCTACGATAAATACCAGCCTTAGTCCAAAAATGTAACTTACGTAGTCCTAGTGAAGGCGGGGATCGGTAAATGTCCAGAAGGAGTCCAAGGCCCGAAAGATATTTTTGAAGGGGTATCATTAGTATAGTAAAGCAAGGAGTAAACCTACCCCAAGGAGCCCCAAGGCTTCATTTAATTTGCCCCAGCAAGAAGCGGATAACTAAAATATTAGAACCCCATGAACAATATCTAAAGATGTTCGAATGACGACCCCTTCACGATGCACATGTACAATGACCATGACGCAAAAGCCGTCGCACTTCCGCTTTTACACTACTTGTGTCGTCACATACGATAACGATACCACCAAAAGGAAAGACAAGCGTAAATAGCAGCGCTCTCTAAAATTCACTCGCTGAGAGAAAGAATATAGTACATTTTTCTGAGAAAGAATACACACATCCTCCTTTGGTAACAAAATCAGAGTGCTCAATATCTAAGACCACAGGCAGCGTCGTGCCAAGCAGAGCGATATCCGGGGCTGGTACAAATACAATTATATCAATTTCTAAATGATGGATATGCATAGATGAATATTATTTGATAGAGGCATATTTGCATATACAGACAGCTGATTATTTATATGGATCAGCATTGTCAATATCAATCTCGAACCCACGTGAAACTTTATAGAGGCGCATAAAATCAAACGCACAAAGGCAGTTTGCACAAAAGATAGAGAGAATGTCACAAGAGCAAGAGATAATGTCAAAAGAGATAGTAGCCGAGGGAACAACCACCTCGACTTCTTCACCGCAAAATCTACCAATGGCAGAACCATCCATTCTTACTACTGTTGGCAATAATGACGATGGCGATGATGGTGGTGGTGATGTAACAAGTCCCACTGCAAGCATTGAAAAAGAACCCAGCTGGCAAATTGAAATCCGAGAGGAGTTGCCCATCATGGATAACCTCGTGCAATCTACTAGTAATGAATCTTACAATACTGCCGCAGAAGCTCGTAAGAATAATCAACAACAACAGGAACAACATGATCAACAGCAACAGCAACAGCAGAAAAATATAGGATCCAAACCCAAACTGACAAACATGTCACTACTCTCCTCCGCCGTAGCGCATGCCACGTTGGAACGATGTCTATTGGGTGTCAATGGAGGAGAAACTGTGCCTGATACTGCATCCAACACGGCTGCCACCACTGCTACCATCGGAAACAATAACAATACAAAACATGACATTAACTACAGCAAACAATGCAAACCAGGGCACATTATCGATATCCTTGAACTACGTCGTTTATCCTCCCGCGGTGTTCCGGACGAGCCTCCGAATGAAGCAGGTCATCATAATCGAAATCGTGCTGCGAGTGCTCCTGCCTCGTTTACCGGATCCAATACTACCAACAACAACAATGCAACACCACCAACATCACCATCGTCCAACACCAACATGAACCCCCACCGATCCTACCGTCCCCTAGTATGGCGCGTCCTCCTCGGCTACCTCCCCCCCCAAACCGACATGTGGAATACAATTCTAGAAAGGGATCGTAAATTGTACGACACCCTCGTGGAAGAATTGTTTAGTAATACGTGTGCTCATCCCCATGAATTGTTGGGTGATGATGAGTTGAGGAGACGGAGGGAGGAGAAGGAGAGGAGGGTTGGTTTAGGTGGGGAGGGGAGGGAGGATCATGAGAGGTTGAAGGAGAATGAAGTGTTTTGCATCCGTAGTAGTGAGGATGGGGCAGGTAGACCACCGGGGACACCCACACAGTCCAAACCACCGCCACCACCCATAATCACCGCACCCACCACCCCCCTAACCCCCGGCCTACTCTCGGCACGAATGCAACAAGAATGGACACGTGGCGAAAAGGATTTCAATAATGATTCTATATTTGGTCAGCAGAATACCAATATTGACGATGGTGATGATTGTACGAGTCCCGGTGGACAACTACGCGGAGGGAGTTCGAGTAGTAATCATATGTCGGCGAGGTTGAGTCCCATGTGTGCTATGAATACTCCTAGGACTAGGATGAGGAAGGAGGCGTTTCGGAGGAGGGATGGTTCGTTGGCGGAAGAGGAGGAGGATGAGGTGGAGGAGGTGGCGAGTGGGATGAAGGCATCGTTGCTCCTTCCAAACGATGACGACAATGATGATGAGAACGAGGAGCAGGGAGGTGACGAAGTAATGGAAACAATAGACGTTGAAGAAGAGGACAAAGAGAAGGAAGAACAAGTTGACGTGTTATTTCCCAACACACCACCACCACCACCCGATTCTTCACCAGGTATAACACTAACCCGCTCCATATCCATAACCAAAACATCCAGCGAGGAATATCATTCGGAAGGAGTGGAACTCTGTCGTAAATCCTCCAACCACTCCTCCTTGAACAACGATGACGATGATGCAAAGGCAATTCCACCCCAGCCAGAAGATAGTCAGCCAGACACGGACGAGGAGGAGAATATACTACTGCTCGATGAGATAAGGAAGGATGTTATTCGAACGCATCCCGATTTGGCATTCTTTTTGGAACCGAAAGAGGATTTGGGTCAGAAGCGGTATGCTGCTTTGGAGAGGATTTTGTTTGTTTGGGCCAAGTTGAACAAGGGGTGAGTTCTATTGGTGTTTTTTTTGTTTGAGAGACGGTAGGATTGTGATATGCTGTTGTTCTCTGTCAAATTGTGTGTGTTGTTTGTGCATGATAAACTCCTGGTATGCTACATAGAATTCACTAATGTTTGCTTCGTTCAATATCCATACAATGTGGTTGGTCATACACACACACATCACAATATCAATATCCTGCAGGGTACGATACGTTCAAGGAATGAACGAAATCGTAGGCACCCTCTACTTCGTCCTCGCACACGACTCCAACGAAGACTGGGCCAACAACTCCGAAGCCGATACCTACTTCCTATTCAATTCCCTCATGGTCGAAATGCGCGATGTCTTCGTCCCCGACCTCGACGAGGCCGATACCGGCATACACGGCCGTATTAGCAACATGATTACGCTGCTATCGCTGCACGATCCCGAGGTGCGATGTCATTTGGACAGTGTTGGCATCGATCCCTCTTTCTACTCGGTACGCTGGTTGACGGTGAGTTCTATTGGTGTTTTTTGTTTGAGAGGGTGGGATTTTGATATGCCGTTGTTCTCTGTCAAATTGTGTGTGTTGTTGTGCATGGTATGGTACACTCCATTCACTAATGTTTGCTTCGTTCAATATCCATACAATATATGGTTGGTCATACACACACAACACGATAACAATATCATGCAGACGTTGTTATCGCGTGAATTTCTCTTGCCGGATACGATACGCCTTTGGGATTCCATGTTTGCATCCACCCACAAAGACAACTTCCTACGCTACGTCAGCGTGACAATGGTCATGGTAATACGAGATCAGCTCCTCATTGGCGATTTCTCCGCATGTCTCCGACTCCTACAGGCATACCCGCCCACGAACCTCGATCGACTATTGGAATCGAGTCGAGCACTGTGGATATACGAATCGCAGATTACATTGGCGTGTCACAAGGGTGGGATTAGTTTGGGACATGCATTACGATCGATCAATCCTCCGCCGGCGATTGTCATGGCGTATGGGTTGGATGGGGGTGTGGCTCCGCCCATTCGGGAGAAGGTGCGTCAGGGCTTGGCGGTGGCGAGGGGTGCGGCGAATGGGGCATCGACTACGGTGGCTAGTGCTGGGAGGAGTTTCTTTGGGAATGCAATGAGTTTTTGGAAGGGGAGTGGTGGAGATGGTCAGATGAAGAAAGATGTCCGACGGTCAAAAAGTAATATGTGAAATTGACATTAGGACATTGAGAGCAATATTATTACATCTGTCTTTATTGACCACTGTGGAATGTTTGGTCTGTCTTCGATCTGGTACATACATAGTATTGCAGCAGCCTGAATGCATGTGCGGGAAGTTTAGCTTCGTGATAATGGTGACAATTTCCAGCGGTGAAATAGACCTGTCAGGTTCTCGTCTTGTTGCAGTTAGAGATTGTCACAATTGACGTTTTTATTTTTAGGTTCTCTGGTAGTAAAGCTTCAGCCGCATAGTTGTCGCCATAATATAGGTTAATAAAGAACGTTGGGCAGAGCAGGCATTAGAATAAAGCGCGAAAACAAGAAATAAGGATTTTATCTTAGCAGATGAATTGGACCTTTCATATCTACTCTTTGAAAAAATGTCCATCATCTTTCATCAGTTCCGCATTTCAGCGGGTCATACATAGCTGACACAGTAAATAAATGAAACCACAAGCATTGCCATTGAACTCAATGCACGGAATCAATTGAAACTAAACACAGTCTCTGGGTTCTCCAGGAGTAATTTCCAAATTGCTTCAACATATGCTGGGCTTTCTCGGTCGGCGTTAACTTCTCCAGCCTCGCACAGTAGATGGAAAGGAAGCTTATCATCAATGTTTCGTTCCGAGACTCCTGGGACACTCAATTCCAGCAAGTACTTGACCACACCACAATTTCCTCCACGGCATGCATAGTGAAGTGCTGAATTCTCATTCATATCACAATGATTCAAGCAGCTACCATCGAGCTCCAACAAGAACTGTACAACATTAGCTATACTAAACTCACATGCAATGTGCAAAGGAAGCGATACATTGCAATCAGCTACTCGCAATGCATGAGGGTTACCCTGTACCAACAGCTTGATGGCGCCGAGAGTGGCATTATTGCGCAATGCATGGTGAAGCGGGAGCCATCCATTGTCATCATATCTTGTGCTTTGAGTATGCAATTTGTGCTTCCAAAAAGTCAATCACCTCTAGGTTCCAAATCCCCTTAGTTGATATTCACCCTTTTTGTACACCTCCAGATACAGGGGTGTTTTTGAGGTGAGTGAGGTGAGTTGGGTGTTACCTAAGGTGTCACCTTTTGAGGTGAGTGAGTNGCATATGCAACTTTTGTCCTTCCAAAAAGTTAATCACCTCTGGGTTCGGCACTTTCGGCGGCCACCTTGGCCGCCTCAAATAATCAAGTGGATTCTTACCATCTCGGTCATTTATACTGATCGCCTCTGGATAAGAATCAAACAGAATCTGCACTGCGTTGAGATTCCTGACATCATGAGAGTTACAAAGCAAATGCAATGGCAAGCATCGCTCTAACGTTGATGGGCCTCGAGTAGTTGCTTTCGCTGCACCAGCGGGATCTTGTGCTAGTAGAAATTTGATTATTTCAGTCTGTTCTTTTCCTGTCATAATTGCTGCACAATGTAACGGCATGAAATCAAACTCGTCTCTGACATTAATGCTTTCTGGGTACAGCTCTAAAAGATACATCACTGTGTCAAGACGACCTCGGCGACATGCTCCATGGATTGGCAACACACCATTTCTTGATCCAATTCTCACTGATTCTGGGTACTCATCGATTAGCATTTTGCAGATTTTAGGACATTTTCCCATAGCAGCAAAATGAATTGGGAGGGTGCTTTCATTGCTCTCATGCTGCACTGAAGCTGGAGATGCCTGAATGAGAAGAGCCAAAATCTGCAGCGAGATTGTTTCATCTAACTCGTTATTCTGACAAAGAGCATGAATTGGGAGTTCTCCATAGCGATCTTGTTGAGAGATTGATTCTGGCCAATTCTCAAGTAGCAACTGAACTGACTTTTGATCTATATTCGTGTTTGAACAAGCAGCATGGAGAGTGATTCTGCCAGATCCGTCAGCCATTTGAGGGGAAGAAGGATTTGATTCCACAAAAAATCGAAGAATATCAAAAAGATCACTAATATTTGGGTTGCAAAGAAGGTCGTGAAGTGGTGGGCCCCCAAAATCATGATCCACCACTGCCAAAGCTCCCGGATACGCCTTTACCAATTTCTTGACTGTGGCGAGATCAATATTTGACGGTCGCGAAAAATAGTGATGGAGTGGCATTCCGCGCCAATTCTCAATTCTTACACTTGTGTGGCAAACAGTTGATTGATACTTTTCTAGTAGCAGTTCAATAACTGAATTGGGACAGTTCGCATTTTTGCATGCCAAGTGAAGTGGGTATGCTAGCTTCTCCTCCTCCGGAAAGAAGTGAGTTGTGCCGATGCTCGCTGCTCCAGGAAAAGTATCAAAAAGGAATTCAACTATCTCCAGCGTGACTAGTTTATTAAAGCATGCACGATGAAGGAAGGGTGATTTCTGGACGGCATTTGGTGGAATCAGATGAATCTTTTCTTGCAGAGTATCCTTTGAAAGTTTATCCGAAGCACACAAGTCTTCCAGCTCTTTCACGATATCTTCGATGCTGAGACGTTCATCTCCTTGGCCATCCATTTTTTAGGAATATGAGTTGGTCGATGCGATTAACAAAATTATGTTCGGGTGATGTATGATTGCTATGTACTGGGGGTGCGATGTGCGATTCGTGAGAGAGGATCACGACTCACCATAGATCACCATCATCTATCACCATACCAGATAGCCGTCGCAATTGAAATTTCGGATTTTGACAGCGTGACGTGGTGCCATGAATGAGAGGATGACGCCGTGGTGTGCCATCCATGGTGTGCCATGCATGGTCGTATTGTGTCCTGCCCAGGTCCTGCCCTGTCCTGCCTATCTATCGTACGACTGAAAAATCGGCAGGCGCGCGCGGTTTGTGTTGCGATGGGTTTGATGTTTGATGGTGAAGACTGCAAGATCACGGATTTAGCTAAGGTACGTACATAGTAGGATAGGTACGCATCTATATTTTTTAGGGTTAATCCAAGCTTCGTTAAGGTTGAGCTTTTCATTTTCTTAGATGGATTTTTTAG
>JAZGVS010001246.1:0-10262 GCA_037356235.1 Bacterosira constricta
TTCACCTCTCCTCCATCAGATGGTTTCTTTTTGGGCGGCGGTGCGTTTCCCTTTATACCAGTGGAGAGTATGGACAGGGATATGATGATGTTGTTAGGATTGGTAAAATGGATGTGGCGGTGGTAGATAGGAACCGATAGTGACTTTATGTAGATGGTGGTTTGGTCGCTGTGATGGGCATTGTTATCTCATGATATGCATGTCGAGGAAAAGGACCTGTTCTGGTGGTTGTACCGCTTGTTGCTCACTGATAAATCTGTAACTCGTTTCAACTCATCAAATCTCAACAATTCCGTACGTTTTTTTTCATATTTGTGGTACTGCTGCTAGGTCGCGAAGAAGCATTTGCTCCTATCAAGGTATTTATTGACACAGGGGTTATGACTGTCCATTTCTAATTTCCATTGTTCAACCGTCCGTTTCCGTCTTAGACGACGAACACACACAAAAATGGCGTTGTAAGTTTTGAGTCATGGCGGGTCGAAGAAGTTGGTTGCCGTTAGTATAATAACCGAATCTGAGTCACACTTCTCTTGGCCAAAGATTGCTCATTTCAGCCTTGCTCTGGATTTCCACTGTTCAAAGCTGAGTCTATTCACCTTTACACCATGAATGTATCAGACGAAGAAGACTTGCGTATATTCAGGTCAGCCACAGCCACTGAATCGGCAAGCCAGATTATCCGTATCAAGGATGACAACCCAGAAATCTATATTCTTGAGCTTGAGGGCATTAACGATTGGGACGAGAGTGCCTGGGCACGTTTGGGGTCGATCCTTGGTCATAACACAAGTGTGAAACATTTCACCATCAAGAATTGTAATGTGGACATGGCAGGACTAGGTGCTGGCCTACAACACAACAGACACATTAAAATTCTCTCCATTCACGACACTGAGGAGCTGAGGAGCTTGGTCCCGTTTTTGAGCTGTAACCCCAGTCTGAAAACTATTTATCTCGAGAGAATGCTGCCTGCAGGTTTCAATATCGTGATAAACGCCTTGTTGGAGCGCCACGAGGATAGTATCGAACGTCTTCATTTAAATGACAACTATTTTGTTGATACTATCGATCTTGAAAAACTTGTTGTGGTATGTAAAAGGAATAGAAATTTGAGTGTTCTTTCGTTGATCGGCAATGGAATTGGTCAAAATGGGTGCACTTCGCTTGCGAAACTACTCAAGGACAAGAAATCCAACATTGACATTTTGGAGCTCGATGGTAATCTGCTCGATAACGAATGTTCTATCATTTTGGCAGATTCTTTGGCCAAGAATACCAAGCTCAGGTACCTTCATCTAGAAGGTAACAATTGGATTGGAACGCCAGGATGGTTGGCCCTCTTGAAACTTGTCTGTGACAGTTCAAGCATCGAGAATGTCATCCATTCCAACCACACCCTTTTTGTTGGTATGCCATTTAATGATGAATTCGTCTTTTCCTTTGATCGAATAGCGGCGATTCGTTCTTTTGGAGTCGACGATGCCAATCTCCTGTGTGCAACAGTAGAGATGAATAAAACCGATGACAAGGCACTGGTTGCAAGACGCAAGATTATTTGGACCCATGCCCGAGGAGACATCAACATTGGAGAATCCACCATCCCAACAGGTGTCATGCCACGCTTTCTAACATGGCTTGGGGATTGCGCTAACGAGACCAATGCCAACCTCATCCAATATCACGACCCACCTCTTCCCAAGGCAAAGCTTGATACAATCAGGCTTGACTCAATCTACCGCATTCTTCGGTCCAGGCATGCAGACCTTTGCGACAGTGATCACTGCGTCCCAAATGATCTCGAGACATGCCAAAAGGAGCTTATGCATCACCGAGCTGAAGCAAAACGGAAGGCCGGCGATTGCACAGATCTTCGTGACGAGAATGAGGAACTACGCAACGAGAACAAACGTCTGAAGGAAATGATCGAAGGAGCTGTCAGCATCTTCTCAGATCGCTAATGGATGAACCAGAATCAGTGCATGGTACCTGCGAGATATACATGGGGCAGTTCCGCAGGTTCAGGTGCATCAATGTAGCTGTGAGATATACAAGGGGTAATTCCACAGGATCAAGTACAACTTTCAATTGAGGGAGAACTCACGAGTTCTATCATTTGCCTCAATGCAATCGTAGAGTCAACACATAATATGTGTCAATCTTTACTAAAACGGAGTACAATACTTTTATCAATTGAAATTGAATCGTGCAATATCCCTCTCATTGCTAACAGTGGAGGTGAAACACTTCTTCGTCTTCCAACTCCTATATAGATGTATAGGCTTCATCTTCTATCTCAACATAAAAAAGTCTTCAATTTTATCGATTGCCTATTGGAAATAATCAACTTCCCAACACCACCTACAACACATTCACCAACTGTACCTCCATAATCAAACTCTGATCAAACCGCTGTGCCATTCTTCTCTCCTGTGCATACGTCGTCGGAAAGGGCAATTTCGTCTTATCAAAACACCCCTCCTGGTCAACCATCGTTGCCGTCGGCACCACAACATAATCCGTCTTCAGCTCCCCTCCCGCCCCACTACCACCAGGTCCACCATCGCATAACTTTGTATTCTTCTCCCACCCATTTCGAGGCGTGACGCTGATTCGTCGAGTTCCTCCCACGGCCATTCCTGGCACAGCATCATTCAATGCCTTAATTACTTGGTTGTCGCCCAGGGTGAATTTGAAGCTGTGATCGCCCGGTTTCTTTTCGTCGTCTTCCAATGCATACCCCCGGGAGAAGACGACGGTGCCCTCTCCACTCAAACCATCGAAGGATCGTTTGCCTATTTTGAGTACCCTGTAGTGTACGTCCACAGAGTCACCTGCCTTGGCCACCTTGTCAGAATCGCCAGGAACTTCGACGTCCAAATACTTTGTCCCTCCATTGGCAATCTGCGGTTGAGGACCCGAAGCCGCCCGCTCCGCATCCTGTTGCGCCCGTAGCGTCTCGGCCTTGTAGGCCATTTCTTGACATTCCTCAACGTTGACACATTTCACCTCTCCTCCATCAGATGGTTTCTTTTTGGGCGGCGGTGCGTTTCCCTTTACCAATGCAGATGATGGGGCTGGAAATGCTGTTGTTAGGATTGGTAGGAGGGCTGTTGCGGTGGTGGTGAGGAATCGATTACGACTGAAGATGGTGGTTTGGTCGCTGTGATCGGCGTCGTGATCATCATGTGCATGTAGAGGAGACTGAGCTGTCCTTGCGGCAGCAGAAGCGCTGGTTGTTGGTGATCTGCTGACCGATGGAGTTGTAAAGCCGTGGATTCCCGTCGTGCTAGCGATGAGGGCTGCGGTGGCTAACAATAGTGATGATGGTATTGTCATGATGATAGTTGCTGTTGTCTGTTGCTGTTGCTGTTGTAGTGGCGGGCGGCTTGTGGATTTTGTGTTCCTCGTTCCTCTTCATCTTCATTTCTCGCCTTCGCGGTTGATGTCTCTTGATGCGGTTGTGATGACGAAATGGCGGGAGGAAGATGTATGATGTCATCCGATGGATCGCTGAAAACCGTCCGTATTCGCTAATATTCGCTGAACTTTCCGCCTCTCGATTCTCGATCCACATCACTAAGAATTTCTCATGCCATCATAATATTGATTCAGTATCTATTCAGTTGCATGTTGTATCGTCATGTTCTTCAATTTTATTGACTTGTCTACTTTCTCTTATTGTTGTTTCTTTCCTTCATACATACCATCTCTTGCTCATACATATTTGTTTGCATTGCCCTCACTGATTGTTATCATTTTGGCGATCCTTTGAAAGTATTTTGGCGATCCTTTGAAACACTTTCAATTAACCAATGATGGACTAGAGTGCTCGATAATAATTCCAGGGCAAAACAGCCTGTAGCCTGCAATGCAGCTTAGTAAAGCCATTCCTTGGTGCCCATGGAACTGCATAGGCCACACTCAACCATGGTATATGTTGCTGGCCTTTGCCAACTCTGGCAATGGAGCAAGGAGGCATGTATCAAAATAATAGAATCTACCACTTCTTCTGCATTTTTGTTTCCATCCATTTGCCTCTACAAAAATAGTTGTAATTGATTTGGCAGAGAATGGAGGATTGCTTAACGATGAAACAATTCCCTTCTGCCAGAGGTAAGAGAATAATAAATGTGGCCATCGTCAATCTACAATATCAGCAATCTAGCCTCGATTTCTGCAAGCTTCTCTTCTTTTTCTCTTTCAAATCCTGCATCACGATGCACATTCTTAATCAAGCTCAAAACACTAGATGCATGAAAACATATCGATGTAATATCAGCTGTTTGGTTAGGGAGTCTTCTTGGAAATTGAGTCGGATGTGATATTTTGAGAAACAAATCATCTCGATCATCTTGTGCCATCTGACCGTTATATGTTCCACACGATTGCAAATGCTTCCAAGGGCCTTCTGGCAAGGATCTAAAATTGATCGCCATCCATGCAATCCTATGATACCTGTTGAATTCGTCACCAGAGATCATGGGGCAAAACACATCATCACGGCTGTTGTTGCTCGCAGCTCCTCTGACCTCACAATATGTCCCCAGCACTGCCGAAGTTGAAGCAAACACAACACCTCCAAGTCGTATCTCCATATCACGCCAAAAGTTGCGTAGCGGTATACCAGCTTCAAACGCCTCATCGTTGATCAGCTTCACTTCCCACAACACACCTGGTGGAGGGAGCCCTGCATTCTCTCGGAAATTTCCATCCTGAAACGAACCTCGACAATAAACGGGTCTTCCCATCTTCCCCGTTATTCGTACTTCCTTTGAGGCATGAAGTTGCTTCCTCAGCTCGATGAGCTCCTTGGTTTGCTCTTCCAATGCCTTGTCCTTGATTGCAACCGCGACGGCAAGTGCAAGCTCGGGAGAGATTGACATGTTATTATGAAGACGAGCACGATGCACGGCTACTGTCACTGGTGGCCTGGTGGCTTGGCTGCTGCGCGGGGGATGAAAAGGAGACAGGGAGGATATATCTATCAACAACCTGCTATTGTATCATAATATTATGAACAACGGGGTGGAATTCCTTCGATAAAGATTTCATCGCCGCTCATCATGAATCATGAACCTTCATGAACAATGACGGGTACAATAAACGGTTCGGTTGGGTGACGGATGACGGATGACGAGTTTCAATACCTTACTATGAATTCCTACGTTAGATAGACGATCTTTTTCTCATGTTGTTTGATTGCATGATCTCATTTTATTTACGCTGCAATCCGTCGACATCGATAGCGATAGATAGCAAAACAGCGCACATGGCAATACTACATCTACATGCATCGCCTCCGCCCGGCGCATCAACAGCCACCGCCTCGCTCTACCATCTTCTACCATCTATCTTCTGAACTCTGATCACACGCAATCATCCGGATCGATATTTAAGATGGATTATTTTCGGCGACTAGGTGATCATAATGCGAGGAAAGAGCTGCAACAATGGGGGCCTCGGGATGACAAAGTCTCGTGGGATGACTTTTGCAAGCAATCATGTCTGAAGAACCCAACCAGGGCGAACAAAATTAGTAGTGAACAGATATTTACGACCAGACAACTCCTGGGGGTCATGGAGGATTATGACTCCAACAAAGAAAAACGAATTTTATCTGCATTACGCCCAGTGGATGCTATACATATTCCTCTACTTCGTGTTGATAGAGCAGGTATTGTCGTTGACTGGAATCGTTCCATGTGTGACCTTACTGGTATTTCAAAGTCACAAGTTGTAGGCAAATCTTATGCAGACACATTGGACGAATTTCTTCCCAATCTAACAAAGGAATACAAGCAAGCTGCAGTAGAGTGGCTTAAAAAGGACGAGAATGAGACGTCTGAATATGATGATAAAGAGGATTGCCGAGAAGATTTACTGTTTCCTCTGCCCTTGCCAATTCGGTATGATTCGTCATTCAAGTACACCTCTGGGAATAATAGACATTATGATGAATACATTGAACTGCTTGTGGCAAGAGTAGACAATTTGCAAGAACTTTATCCTGGATTCATATCAAGTCATGGTGTGCCTCAATATGGTCGTCTTAATCCAAACGAAAGGGAGATGGGCTGGTATTTTGATCAAGATAGATGGGTAGGGGGGATGGAGGTAAAGATTGACTATTTATTTTTGTATTGCTTGTATTTTGTGGCCACTTGCAGATCTCATTACTATGACAGTTTACACTGAGAAGGGTTTCATTTGTACCAACCCTTCAAGTGTTGTGTAAAGATATTCTGCAGAAGGACGTCGTAAATGAAGATGGCAGTTTAGTTGCAGCGACAGCTTCCAATGTTCCTGCATCTGCTTCCAAATCAGGGGAAGAAGAAGATGAACTAGAAAACCTTGATCCCTTTTGTGAGGATGGTGTGAGGAGTGCTTACGAAACTATTTCCAATTATATACGAACATGCGATCGCACTGGAATGAGATACATTCTTGAAGTATTGCAAAACGTGCGCCGATCTAATCGCAACACTGGAAGAGTCAAGACATTTTATTTCTCTCAAGATTGGTCAACGCATCCTACCACGTCAAGGATTCACAAAACTGTAAGAGACATTGCTTTGGGTGGTTCGAGAATTTTCGCTGAGAAGATTGATAAAGAAAAAATGGTATGGAGCATGGACTATGCAAAAACAAGTAAGATGAATAAAGAGGACAAGAGAGCTTGTGGGCGTAAATCAAATGATAAGTACAGGCTTTGGGGGAGGTTCATCATGTATATTGCACCAGTGGTTACTGAGAATAATCAGCACGCTCGTTCCATTTGTGAGGCATCTGATTGCGCTTACAATTTGCCAACAATGGAAAATCTTGATCAAGCATTGCTGACACTGAAAATTGAAGGCATTGAGCGTTCTGATGGGTCATATGATGAGGAGAAGTTTAAAGCTTCGGCGTCAGTTCAAGTTGCTGGAACCCTTAACTTTTTTCAGCTTCACCGTGTAATATGCCAGACAATGAATTGCAGGCCTGAGGGTGCGCGAGAAACACATGAATGGAAGGTACCTAATGTAGCAAGTGATTGGGAACGAGCCATCACCGATAGAGACATGGAGTGTGTTCAACTTGGGGAGACATACTTTGTAGAAAGCGGCCGCAGAGAGGATCATGGGCAGCACGGTGACGACATACTGTTTGAAAGGGGTGCAGCAATTCGGCAACGATTATCTCGAACAGGTGCATTCTTTGACCAGCCTATGCCACTTTTCTTTGAGGAGGACTATTCTGGGTACACCAAAAGGCATAGAAGTGTCGGAAAGATTTGTGCATGCATTCACTCAACTTGCATCAGCTCTGTTTTCTTTCAGCCAGGCACAACAGCATTACTCCAAGATGGTCTCGTGAAGTACTGCACAACATACAAGGTAACGTGCATGCGCTGTGATGAGTATACTGGGCCACTCCCTGTAAACCCTGATTTAAATATAATGCAGCCAAAGTGTCTGCGGGGCAAACCAGAGGATGGGGACGATGGAGCTTACGGATGGTCAGTCGCTAAGGCAAACAAACAACTTGAGAAAGATCGAGGATGCTTACGTAAAAAAACATTAGGTGGTTCAGGCTCAACACGAATAACTCAAATGCCATGGTGTTCATCTAAGTCAAGGCACAATACTACGCCCTATGGACAGGAACCAGATATTCCTTTTCCTCTCGCCGCACAGTTGACAGGACTTGATCATCAACCAATGTTTTTGTATGGAGAGCCACCACTACCTGAGTCAGATGAATATGTGTCATATGTGTCAACTCTTAATGGACGTATTGATCCAGCGTTTCTGCCAGAAAACAATAATGGCATGTCTGGCGAGTTTCATGTTCCCTTTCGACACGGCAAGCCTGGCGGAGGGTTTGGGTTTGATTACACCTGTAATTATTCATCCGATGATAGCGTGCGTGACAGTAAAAGCAGTTCTGGCTGCATTGGGAAAGTATGGGAACAGGAGGTGGACGAAGAAATGAGAAGGATTGATTCGTTGCAGCCAAAGAAGAAATCGAAGGCAAAAGGAAACAAGAGAAAGGCGGCCAGTACTGCGGCCCATTAAAATAAATTTGTTAGGTAACTTAACTCTCTGCAGAACCCACTCACAGAAAAGAGAGCAAATTACTTTTCATGTCTAGAGTATAGAGGCTAAACGCTGGAACTCTTCAAATGAATGCTTCGTCATTTCACACTTCCTCAGCACAAACCCATATTTAATCCAAGTTCATCATCCCAATCTGCATCTTTGATTTCTGCACTATTGTGTTTCTTCTCCTTGGCAAATTTGCTGAGCAGTGACCTTTGCCTCATCCTTCTTTTTTTTCGCCCTTGTCATTTTCATACAGAATGCACGGATCATGAGATATGAGCACTAAAGCCGGTCCTTATCATGGATCGAAAACGTAACGTAACTCGAACCACGCTACGTTTTTGCTCGTCGCACCTTCCTTACGAGGGGTAAATCGTAACGTAACGTGGTTTGAGTTTCGTTCTATGTGGTTGTGAGCCCAACGCAATTACGTGGGGCGATTTGCATTACGTTCCCCACGTTTTCGTAACGAAACTCAAAATGATTTACGTCACGTAATCTTTCATGGTAAATCCATCGTAAGGAAGGTGACACGACGGAACGGGACGCGCATCGCCTCTAGAATAATTTCACAAAACAGGAAGCACATGATCGAAATTACCGCCGACAGCTTCTTGGGGATCGCATCCGGCACCAAGCGCGTCTTTGGCCGGCCGGCGTGTTCGTGTTGCGCTGCGTTTCGTTCATTTTGTCGTAAGGAAGGTGAGAGCGCGAAATGAGAACGTAGCGTAGTTCAATCCACGTTACGTTCTTCTGAACCGCATGATAAGGACCGGCTTTAGCGTTATCATTCATTGCATTATGATCTTTTACTAAGCCTATTTTATGTTCCATTGTGTTCTCATTGCGGTCAAGGACAGACTATGTCTCACCACGTAGGTTCGACGTAGAGGATCATGCACCAAACCCCCGTTCGAGGTGTGGCGACGACCATGAGATTGTACCCATGGTAGTAGCCTTTTGTGGATTAAGCAATTACGGATCTCAAAAGTGCGGACAAAAAATACAAGAAAAAGTAGAAGAAGAAATGGCAGAGGTAACATCCAAGGCGTGGGACAGGCAGAAGGTTGAATTTCTTGGATGGCGGCCAAGGTCAGAAGAAGACGACGGCTGAGCGGAGGCAGAGTGGCAGTCGACGGAGTCCGAAGAAGGCAGTGACGGAGTAACTGGGCAGCGGCAACAGAATGGCAGTGATTTTGTAAGGGCGAAGGCGCAGAGGCACTCAGCACGGAGGTTTACGGTTCAGCAGCGGCGTGACCCGGTCATACCAAATCCCTGCCACGCTCAATGCAAGCGTGATAGGTCCACTCTGGCAATATGAAGCCAGCGTGTTGCTATTCGTCATGTGACACGGACGAATAAGGCCACCTCTCCAGCGCTGCCACTCGAAGGGCGTCCGGGATGGTGCGGAGTAAAGCAAATTCCATTCCACTTACAGTTTCTCGTGCTGTGCTGAATGTGTCTACGGGGCCGCTTGGCAGGGCATGTGCTGAGGCCAGTAATCATAATGCCGACACCCATGCGGAATTATTGAGTGCTATCCCTCCTGCTCCGCCACTGGAAGGGCATACGGGGGATGGGAATCCTAGGTATGGGACGCCAGGAAAAGGCGTCGACGAGGATGCACCTGGAGCAAAAGCAAAAGGTGGCATATCATCAGGATTGGATGGTTTGAACCCACCCCGGTTACATTGTGGGGACAAGGTGACGGGGTCAAATAAGGAAAAGGCCCGCTTGGAAAATAAAAGGAAGAGAAAATAAGCCAAGCAATGCAGGGGCCAGTGAGTTTTTGGGAACGTCACAAAGGAGAGTTCAAAATCCCAACGCCCAAGACGGGGCCAACGTCATACACAGGTTCAATGTGTCCGTCAGGGGTGGCACTGCATCACCCGGCTGCTGAGTTATTATTACAATATGCTATTGGGGGCTGTCCGGCTGAGACTGGAAAGGCTTAGATGAATGAAATGATGGCGACAGCGGTGGAAAACGGACCACATAAATCTGCAATGGAGGAAGATGCGATGGAAATTTTGGCTGATGAGGTGGCTCAAAAATTAGCACAAGGGCAATGCAGAGTAGTAGAATGGGACGACATCAAACACACCCTCCCTCCACAATTAAAAAAATTGCCAATTGCAATGGTCCCTCACTAATCGCGAAAATACAGAGCAATCC
>JAZGVS010001247.1:0-10263 GCA_037356235.1 Bacterosira constricta
GCCCCATAATAAGGGGCATTAAATGTGATATGGGACATGGTACCTTCTCTGATGCAGTTCCAAGACAGTACCAGTCATCATTCATCATCCACGACAACGTAGGAAAATCCACCGTACACATGCTCCCAGCGGACTCACCCTTGCTCACTGACGGCGTCAAGGCCTCATGCTTAACAACATGAGATCGTTGACATGAGTAATACTTGGCTGTCATGTGTCTGGCGTACTCAATTATGCCGAAGAGAGCATGATTATTGCTTCGTTGAGAGATTTCTCTCCACGTTCCAATATGAATGCAAGAAAATATCTTGGCAATAGCAACGATAGCATCTGCGCACTGTAGTCGTTATTCAGCATGGCTTTGTGAGAGGTTTACCTCCAGTTATCACTTTTTCTTATTCTTATTGTCATATATATTGCTATTGTTGTTGTAAGTCAAGTCAACTCTACAGTTGCATGTGTGCAATTATAGCTCTTTATTGAGGATGAAAATATCCATGAATTGACTTGACCGTTTTGCGTCAATTTGATAGGGCCATGGTATGTGAAATTTGAAGGAGATGAAAAGATGTCAGCAAGTCCCACGCAGTGAGATTACACTAACTGTGATAGAATCTGATGAACTTTTGGGTTAGACTGAGCACCAATCGTTTTGCTCATTTCAAATGCATCGTTCCAAACGCGCTCGGCTTCTTCTGCATGCTGAAGTGCTTTGTGAATGTTGCCAATCATAAAAAGAGGAGTTATTAAATTTGATTCATACCCTTTCCCTCCCAGGCGATATATCTCAACTGCTTTTTCTAAAAATAAGAGTCCGCTTCCAAGATTACCTGCACGGAATTGCACCATGCCCACCTTTTGGAAGGTTGATGCAACACTCACATCAGTGGGTCCATTGACAGCTAATAATATTTCAAGTGCTATAAAAATGGAAGGCGTATTATGAGATGCTTTCACTTGAAACATGTGAGTGAAAACATACCACTATCTATTTACTCACCTTCTCTGTAACTTGCGAGTGTATCCTGGGGATTGCCCATGTCACTGTGCACATTTCCAGTTGCCATCAATACATCCGCAACAGACTCATTATTCCTACCCAATTCGGAAATTCGAATATTCAAGCAATCGTCATAACGTTGCAGAGCCATCTCAAACTCACTTCTTTCTCTGTGTAAATTGCCAATATTCATAAGAGTGTTGGCTTCCTTCAAGTGGTCACCCACCGACTTCCTTATTTTGAACGCATCGGTGAGTCTACGAAGGGCGGCATCAAGATCTCCATTTTTGGCTTCAACAAAGCCAATCGTGTCATATGTATCCCCTACCAACGAGTGAGCGTCACCGTGCAGATGAATTCGCATGACAAGAGACTTAGCGAGAAACACAACTGCCTGGGAGTGTGATCCTTCATCATGCTTCATGAGACCCATTGCATACAGCGTCGAGGCGATGTCATCATGATTCTCACCAAATACAGTGTATTGTATTTTTAGGCATTGAGCGTAATATCCCATGGCATCGTCATATTTGGACATGGCTTTCCTCAGATCTGCCATTCCCAGCAAAGCATCCACAAGTGATATGTCCTGATCTCCCTCCAACTCCTGCAGAATTTGGATGGCATCATTGTATGCAAGTTCTGCCTTTTCATGGGCCCCAATCGTCTTCAAGTGTGAGCCAAAAATAGTGAGAGTGATGGCAACTTCCTCGCATCTGTCTCCCAATCTGGATTTTTGAATATCAATTGCTTCCTCCAAACAATCTGTTGCCTGTGAGTGATGTTCGCAAAATGCAGTGTCACTCTTCTTTGCCTCGCCTAGTGCACACTTTACCCCTGAAAGGTTTACCAGTGTCTCGGCAATATCAAGATGGAATGGCCCAAAAGCTGACTTCATAGTGCTAACACTTTCTTCGTAGCACTTTTCCGCAGCATGATAGTTGCCCTTTTTCTCGTGTTCTGCACCAATCATGGCATTAATCTGCGCTATAGCTCGCTTCTTGGAAGGAGTGTGGTTTTGAAGAACTGTTAATGCATCTTGGTATTTTTCAATGCATTCATCCGATTCACCGTTAATGCTGTGCAATTTTCCTTCGGCAATAGCGAATTTGATTTTCAACTCA
Source organism: Bacterosira constricta (assembly GCA_037356235.1). Lineage (NCBI taxonomy): Eukaryota > Bacillariophyta > Thalassiosirophyceae > Thalassiosirales > Thalassiosiraceae > Bacterosira > Bacterosira constricta. The sequence goes on from JAZGVS010001247.1 coordinate 2,125, forward strand.
AGGGGGGATGTTGTGGTGTGATTTGCTTCACTCAGAACATCAATTGCTTCCTTGAAGGTGTGCTTAGCTTGATGTGTGTCTTCCTTGTCCAACAATAGATCACCCATTCGCACAAGAATGGTCGCCATAAAAATGTGATTCGATCCAAGTTCATCCTTCTCAAACTCAAGCGCTTCCTCATAGCAATGCAATGCCTCATCGAGGTATCCTCCCCTCCTATGTTGATTCCTCCCCAACTTGTAGAGCGCAACGCCAAAGTCAAGGTGGTACTGCGCTGGCAAAACCTTCAATATACCAATGCTCTTATTGAAGCACCCTTCCGCAGCAGAGTAGTCACTCGCCACTGATAAAATATCTCCCAACTGACACAATGCCCTCACATACAAAATATTCTCCGTACCGCAAGTCTTCACCCTCATATCCAAACAATCACCAATTTTCTTCTCGGCTTTCGCAGAGTCGTTTGCTTCCATGTGCATGATACTGCTATTGTAGAGCAAACTAGCCACGAGTTCGGAAGGGCCAAGGTTGCTTTCGACCAATTCGACGCACGAATCGCAGAATCGCGAGGCCTCGTCCCAGAGGTTGAATTTGGCGAGGGAGACGCTGATTTCGTGGAGGCAGCGTCCGGCTTCGAGGGTGCTGCATCGTCCGTTGGGGCCGCCGCTTTCTCGTGCAACTTCCTCCATTAATACGGCTTCCAGTTGCTTACTGGCATTGACCAGTTTCAATGTTGGTGATGAGCGGGCGTCGCCATCGTCCACTTTTTCTGCCTGCTGCACCTGCATCAGTCGGCGACAAAAGGCTTCAGCATCAGTGACATGAACCCTCGTACCCTCCGTCCACCCCAACGACCAAAATCTCCCTCTTATAAAACTATCATTCTGCATCAATGCCTCGGCATCCTCAAACATGCCCGCAAGAATCATGTGCGTTGGCATTTTTTCCAAAGCATACCTCCTCGATCGATCTGGTTGGATATCGTCCCATAAACACGTGGCCTTTCGTTGGAAGTACGATTGGACATAGGCGGCATTATATCGTTTTGAGGCATCGCCTCTTATGAGGTTGGACATGCTTGCATCGTTTTGGATCCGATAACTGAAACATCGAATGAGATCGTGATCAATCTGTATCGAACTTTCTTTCTTTCCCTGACTGGATCCCTCAATCGAAGTGGTGTGCTTGGTAATATTGAATACCCCCAAAGCTCCCAATATCTCCGGAACAAGCTTGGATGCCTGCCTCCCATTGTTTTGAAAGAATGTATCCTCCTTCGATAAAATTGCTGCTTCGTTCTCAACAACCTTTAGGAAGAAAGCAGTGGCAATTTCGACTGGGACCAAGGTAGAGGAACCAGTCTCGTTGTAAAACACCATCATTAGGGCAGCAAAGCACAAACGGACAATTTTCGTTTCTTTTCCCATGACCAGTGGTGACATTGCTTGGTTCAACAGGGCGTACAATGCATTCATATCCTTCATGCCACCATCTAAAATGGTACGATGAACCTCCCCCAAAATCTCATCCACACCCTTCTTTCCTCCGCTCGTTGCCCTTTTCAAACTTGTCCACCGTCCTGCAAACTTGATGGTTAGCGGATGCAATAAACACTGCTTGACCAATCCCCTGGCAACACCTCGATGAGTATTTTCGTTATTGTTTGCCATGCCATTTCGTGGTAAATCGCTCTCGGTGAGTAGAAGACGTATCGCCTCTTTGGTTTCCAAGAGTGGGACTGTTAGTGGATTATCCACACCGTCGATTTGCGGGAGTCGGGATGTTATCAACAAGTCATTGATTTGTTCTTTATCCCCGCCAGATGGGTTCCCGCCACGATGGAATTGAAACCAAGAAATATCTGATGGATTCGCTACATCGTCCAGCACTATCAATACACTTGCCGCATCATTCTCATTGGTATAGTCTCGACTCCTCGATGATTTCTTGCGCTGCAGTGATGTCAACAACTTGCCCATTCTCCCATGCGCCTCCTTCATATATCCCTCCATCCTCGATCTCGCCACAGCCCCATCTTCGCCAGGAGTACGTACCACTGGACTCAAGCGGAGAGTTTGCGGTTTGATACCAAGCTGTCGACATATTTGGGACAGGGCCTTGGAGTAGGACTCAAAGTCGTAGGTTAGGGGTTGGTATTCGTAGAGGTTGAGCCAGGCTATTCCATGGTGATATCGGGTACGTATGTCGCCGCGGATGCAGGTTAGCGCGGCTATTGTCGTTTTACCCTCTCCTCCTCCCGAGTGAATACTCTCGCCATTGGCATCTCCATTAGAAGGTGATTGAATTTCATCTTGATCGGATGATAAAATGGCAACACAGCTCGAAGATCCACAATCCTCAATCCTCGATATCAACCGTCGCACAACACCACTCACCACACGCTCCCGTGGCAATGCATCGCTCCCCCGCACACATGCCAACACCCGTTTCACTTCCTTGGGAACCGGTGCCATTCCAAGTCCTACCGAAGATGATCCGCCTTCCCATTCTTGACCATCATTTCGACTGCTGCTACGGGATTTTTTCTGTCGTCTTTTTCTATCGGAAGAGTGGCGCGTGCTCGTGGTCTCCCTTGTAACACGGCTGCCATCCTGGGAGTGTCCCGTAGAATGCCCCGTACTCGACCTGCCACTACTGCGATGCCTTCTCTCACTCTTCGACGATTTGGATGATTTTTTCGAGTTATTTGATCGTTTCGATTGGTGGCCTGTAGAGCGGCGGAATTCAGAGTCACTCTCTTCAACTGATTTGGATGATTTTTTCGAGTTATGTGATCGTTTCGATTGGTAGCTTTCCGAGCGGCGGAGTTTAGAGTCACTCTCTTGCAGTTGAAAATCGGATATGGAGGATTCGAGGAGGTTGATAAAGTCCTTCTTTTGAAATGCTCCTTCTTCATTGTTGTTGTCGTAGCCATTATCATTGCTCTCTTCTAACTTGCTATGGGCCAATTTGAGCTTTTCCGCCGGTGTCAAATGCTTCGTGTTGTTATTCGACTGCTGCTGCTTCTTTGTTTTGCGTGTTTCTATTCTTTGTTTGGTGCGACTGTCTGACCCGTCGTCCGACTTGACTTGAGAGGATTTCNTCAGGTTACTGGAGTTCAGACGGTGCTCTTCCGATCTTCATCGTCGCCGTCTTTACCACCCTCGTCACCTTTACCCCAAAAACTCCCCTTATAATCTATATCTTTGAACGGAGTCCAACAATAATCCTCCAGAGGCGCTTCCGGCTCAATTTCCTTTTCCTTCTTTGGCACTTTTGACTGTTTCTGTTTTGGTGGATCGGGTCTCTTCGGTTTCTCAGGAAGATCTATGCTCTTGATCTTTCTTTTGGTTGGTTTTTCATCAGCGGTGGAAAGCAAGGACTTGTCGTGATCACCGTCATTCTTAATCTCAATTAAATCATTGTCACTAATGCCAGTAACAATCATCGATTGGCGATTGGATGCAACGTAGCCCATGAGATCGTTCATTTTTAGGCTATCATTGTGGCCATGATCACCTACTTCCCTTTCCTCACCGCTATCATCCTCGACACTACTTTGAATACTCTTTCTCCTCCATTTCTTACCCATTTTTTTACTTGTGGTAATCGCAGTCATGCTGGCTGGCGCTTTCGCCATCAATTCGGGGGGTGCCTTTCTACTGTCTCCGCTGTCCATTATTTGTGGAGAACTATCAGCATCTTTCTCAGCCTCCAATCGAGCCTGTTCCTCCGCCTCCATCTCTGCTGCTTCTTCAGCTTCCAATTTCTCCTGTTCTAATCGTTCTGCCTCAGCAGCTTGAAACATTCTTTCTTGCTCAATCCGCTCATTCTCCAACCTGTCAGCTTCTTTTTTGGCCTCCAATTTAGCCTTTTCCAGACGCTCTGCCTCGGCTGCTTCTTCCTCTTCCAACCTCTCCTGCTCCAATCGTTCCACGGCAGCAGCACGCTCCGCTTCCAATTTGCGTCCTCTTTCCATCCTCTCCAGTTCCAACCTTTCATTTTCCGCATGTCTCGCAGCAGCTCCTTCTCTCTCTTTGGCAGCCAATCGTTGTTCCTCTCCTTCATCCTCTTCCCTTCGCTTCCGTTCCTTCTCCTCCAACACTTTGTCTCTCTCCATCCTCTCTTGTTCCAACGTCTTTTTCCTTCGTTGCCCTTCCCAATCAATTCGCTCTCTTTCATTTTCGACACGCTCTGCCTCCAATCTGGCACTACCCTCCGCCAACCTCTCCAGCTCTTCCTCCTCGTGATTTCCCTCGTTCTCTCCTTTCTCCATAGCTCGCGCTGTCATTCCGGGTGCTTCCCTCCTTCTATGTTTGACAACTTTCGATGTATTATCATTCTCATCGTCACCATCATCCACGCCACTATCCTCCCGATCCATAACTTCCCGTCCATCATCGCCCATGAGATCGCCCATGAGTTCCTCCATTTTACGTCCATGATCACTCTCTTCGCTAATATCCCCACCATCATCCTCGCCGCCGTGTCCATTACTACCCTCCATGAGATCTCTCATTGTCGCATATTTCCTACCCATTGTTCTACCCCCCGCACTCATCTCGTCATCATCCTCCCTGCCATTTTGAGAATTGAGATTTTTCATCGTGAGCCATTTTTTACCCATTTTTCTACCCGTGGCAATTGCACGACTGGATGGTGGTGCCTTCGCCACAATTGATGCGGGTGCGGTTCCATCATCATCACCGCTGTCCCCCGTTCGTGAAGAGGTGTCGAATTCACTCATTGGGGATTGATGAACCTCACTGCTATCGAGCGATGCACCGTCAATACTATCAAGTGACGCATAATTGTCATTTTGAGAGTCAGAAGAGTCATCATTAGAATGGAAGGAGTCACCATTCCAAATTCCTTGAATGTCATCCTCCTTCGTCGCAAGAGATTCCCCATCACTACTCCCATCGTATATTGATGATTCTAACGAGGCTGCAATACTAGAATCATTTCGTTCCGAATAATACGATCCATTCGTTTGATTGGAGTAGTAGGACGAGGAGGAGTCCTCCGATTGGATGGGTGCTGATTTGCTTTTATCATTTGCGATATCGGGATATGGATCTGCGGAAGGGAATGATGCATCGTCGTCGTCGCTGTTGCAGAATACAATGTCGTCCTGTGTCGAATTATCATCTGATTCGTTACCGTTGATATTGACATCCATTGTGCGTTGGGGTGGTGTAGGATCTCTACTGCGGGATAATTGTTCAATGGAAGAAGATGGTGTTGGTTCAGACGAATGTCTGCCATTATCATCAGCCCCCGTATTGCTTCGTCGAACTCCATTGCGCTGCCGAAGAGGAGGAGACGGACCCTTCTTGTAATGACCACCCGTTCCATGTGTGAAACTATTGTGATCCACGGATACGACTGTGGAGGAGGCGATCCCTCCGCAGGATGAGGCGTTGGTGGTGAGTATTTCGTTGTCAAAGTCTTCCATTTTGGTAATGGGTGAATGGAGGGGGGTGGTGGTGGGTATTGTTCGAGGTTGAATAAATGCCCTGTCGTCGTCGTCGTCGTCGCCGTCGTCGTGTCGCCGCGATCCCTCCCTCTCGATGATGGTGAATGATGGCAGCAGTCGCTAATGCTACGATAATGAATTAGAACAAGTCACACACACAACGGTTCTAGAATGGTTGGCAATATTGCATCACATGGGGGCTGTACGATATCGTATGTACCTGGCGTACAATATCGCGTATCGTATCGTAACTTGACGCTTTGTTGGTACCGTACAATATGTTTGGAATGAATGTAGGTGAGTTTTTTTTCTGCCCGGGTACCATAGGCTCACGATATATCAATGGATAGCTACTGTCAATGTGGTCAATATAAGCCATCATATGGGTCTTGAAACAATTGGATTGAGGAGCTATTCAGGGTGGAAGTTGTCTATTTCATCCCTAGGATGAAATTTTCAACTCCTTCGTTTCGTTATAAGTAAATTACAACCCCCTCGTGAGATTTGTATTACTTAATAAAATAGTACGCGGGGGTATGCATTAACTAGGTTTTTATATTTTTATCGGATTTGGACCTCAAAAATGGGGAAGATATCTTCTGGGTTCCATCCTCCGATTGACCAGTTTTGAAGCCAAGGTCCTTAACGGGCGAATTTATTGTGAGAAGACATTCCATAATTTTGAACTGGATTTTTCACAAGAGATAGTATTTTCAATAGGGCATCGTCAGTAAAAAAAATGAAGGTCTAACTCCATCTACAGCCTCCGCAATAAATTCGCCCAACTGCACTCTATTCTAAGCTTGACAAACATACATCTCCAATCTCCCCCATCCCATGCCATGCCATGCCCACTCTCGACCACTCTCGACTCTCGACTCTTCCCTATCTCAACATCAACCATCAACAACCATCACCAGCCACACGTACCTGCCTACACGTGTGCCTACATCCACCAGCACTTATCTATCACCACTGCCAACTGCCAATCACCACGCTCCACCACACATTCACCGTTCACCGTCACTGCACCGCTCACCGCACACCGACCGCCAACCGCACCACCCACTCTAGCCATCTCACGTCCAACAGCTAGCCAACGACCAACATCCTCCAACACCTACCTAAAGCATCTGCAACTGCTGGAAATGATTGCCAATATCTCACGTCGCGCTTCTCGCTCCATGCATGTGCACCTATTGAATAATGCACTCCTGAAATCTACACCTGCAGCTTATTTTTCCTCGGCGCCTTTCAGTTCATTGAACGATGCATCATCCACAGTGCATCCATTGGATTCGTCGGTTTTGCTGAAGAGATCACAGTCGACAATAATTCAACTCGCAAACATATCATCATCGTTGCCAGCCAAAAAATCCTCTACGGTTCGAAGATTCTCAAGATTCTCAGCCTCAACCGAAACGCCCACGCAAGAAGCCAAATCATTCCTTCTTTTTTTAAGTTACTCCGATGCAGTATCTGACGGAATAATTGATGCCCTTCTACAAAATGGCATACCACCCACATCGCTTCTGGGCATGGTAAAAAGCCTGGCGGGCCGATATGAAGTGGGTGAAGATGGTGGACTAGAAGTATTAGCAGCAAGTGTAAAAGTTGAAATAGAAAAAGTGGAAGGTAAACAAAAGGTCAAAGTTTGGTGTTTGCCTTCCACTGGCTGGACTCCTGCCCCTGATAGTATTGATGACAATTCTGATGGCCAACAACTCCCAATAATAACTCATATGGATCGGGCATTCGCCGTGGAAGCCATAGAGGGCACAACTCTTACTGACGTTGCCAAATTTGGAACTTCTGATAATAAAGATGTATTGGCTGAATATCTAGAATGCGCCTGCAGTGGCATTATGGCATGCTCTACTTGTCATGTGGCTATCCATCCTGACTGGTATGATGCTACCATTCCATCTGATGATGATTCTGACGATTCGAATCATCCTAATAAAGTAGGTCCACCTTCGGAAGCAGAGCTAGACATGATTGATTTAGCGTATGAGCCACAGGTGACTTCTAGGCTTGGGTGTCAGCTAAAGTTAACAAAGGAGTTGGATGGTCTGGTGATATTGCTACCGAGAGGAAACAATAACTTGATGGATCATATTCCGTTTGAGTGAATAGAACTATCAGATCATTCAGTAACTAAGTTTGTCCATTACCAGCCAGTATGGTACCAAACAAAATTAGGATTATGTACATATTTTACTTATGGTAATCCTCTCTTCCTTATACGATGAAGATCGAGGCTGATCCTTATTACCTAACGATGCTCATTAAAAATGCATCTCTTAAAAACTGGTCCACATAGAATTATCAAAATTTTCACTCGTCAATTGTTTTGTCAAGCTGATCAATCCGTTTGAGAACATACTTTCCATAGGGTGACTCGAACTGTTAGCAAGGACAAACCAAAAGAGCAACAATGGTGAGCAAACATTGTAAAGATTCGTCATCAAATTCATATCGCATGTTGACAGCAGTGAGGGTACATACCAACTCATGGCGGCTTGAGGAAATCACTTCCAAAAAATTCTCTTGCTGGTCCCTCTCGCTGACATCAATGGCCTTCTTTACCACATAATTGGCAATTGGATCCTTTGATAGTTCAATAACGCAACAATATCCCTCGCCCTCTTCGCCACCCC
>JAZGVS010001248.1:0-10258 GCA_037356235.1 Bacterosira constricta
ATTGGGCATCGCCTGCTGTTGAATTTCCATTTGAAAATAATGCCTCCTATTATTGATTCTTGGTGCTCGGCGAAAATTATCTGGAAACTGTGCAAAGATGATAACTGTATACTTATGTGGACAGTTCATGTTGGGACATCTTTGTGTCCTACATTAGTTGTGTCCAATTCGAACCTGATTCTAACCCAAATCTTGACCCAATTCTAACAAAAATCTAACCCACATCTAACCCAGTTCTAACCCAAAAATCTAACCCAAATCAAAGTGAGATCTAACCCAAATCAAACCCAGTTTTAATCCAATTCTAACTCAAATCTAACCGAAAACTAACCCAATTCTAACCCAAATCTAACCCAAACCTAACCCAGTTCTAATCCAATTCTAACTCAAATCTAACCAAAACCTAACCCAAATCTAACCCAAATCTAACCCAAATCTAGATCAATTCTAACCAAAATCAAACCCCAATCTAACCAAAATCTTAACCCAATTCTAACCCGATTCTTACCCAAATCTAAATCAATTCTAACCAAAATCCAACCCGCCAATCAACCCAATTCTAACCCAATTCTAACTCAAATCTAACCCAGTTCTAGCCAAATTCTAACCCAAATCTAACCCAGTTAGTTCTAACCCAAATCTAACCCAGTTAGTTCTAACCCAAATCTAACCAAAACCTAAACCAGTTGTAACCCAATTCTAACCCAATTCTAACCAAAATCTAACCCAGTTCTGACCCAATTCTAACCCAAACCTACCCCGAATAACCGGAATCTAACCCGATTCTATCCAAAATCTAACAAAAAGCTAACCCGATTCTATCCAAAATCTAACCCACATCTAACCCAGTTCTAACCCAAAAATCTAACCCAAATCTAACTGAAATCTAACCCAAATCTAACCGAGTTCTAACCCAATTCTAACTCAAATCTAACCGAAACTTCACCCAATTCTAACCCAATTCCAACCCAAATATACCTGAAATCTAACCCAAATCTAACCCAGTTTTAATTCAATTCTAATTGAAATCTAACCAAAACCTAACCCAACTCTAACCCAAATCTAACCCAAATCTAAATCAATTCTAATCAAAATCAAACCCCAATCTAACCAAAATCTAACCAAAATCTCGACCCAACTCTAACCCAATTCTAACTGAAATCTAACCAAAATCTAACCCAACTCTAACCCAATTCTAACTCAAATTCTAACCCATTTCTAGCCGAATTCTAAAGCAATTCTAACCAAAATCTAGCCAAATTCTAACCCAAATCTAACCGAAACCTAAATCAATTGTAACTCAATTCTAAGCCAGATCTAACCAAAATCTAACCCAGTTCTAACCCGATTCTAACCCGATTCTAACCCGATTCTAACCCAAACCTAACTGCAACCTAACTGAAATCTAACCGAAATCTAACCCGATTCTATCCAAAATCAAACAAAAAGCTAACCCGGTTCTGACCCGATTCTAACAAAAATCTAACCCACATCCAACCCAGTATTAACCCAAAAATCTAAGCCAAATCTAACCGAAATCAAACCCAGTTCTAATCCAATTCTAACTCAAATCTAACCGAAACCTAACCCAAGTCCAACCCAAATCTCACCCAAATCTACCTGAAATCTAACCCAAATCTAACCCAGTTTTAATCGAAACCTAACCCAATTCTAACCCAATTCTAACTCAAATCTAACCCAAATCTAAATCAATTCTAACCGAAATCAAACCCAAATCTAACCAAAATCTAAACCAAATCAAACCAAAATCTAACCCAACTCTAACTAACCCAATTCTAACTGAAATCTAACCAAAATCTAACCCAACTCTAACCCAATTCTAACTCAAATTCTAACCCGTTTCTAGCCGAATTCTAAAGCAATTCTAACCGAAATCTAGCCAAATTCTAACCCAAATCTAACTGAAATCTAAACCGCCCTAACCCAGTTGGTTCTAACCCCATTCTAACCAAAATCTAACACAAATCTAACCCAGTTCTAACCCGATTCTAACCCAATTCTAACCCAAACCTAACCCAAACCTAACCGAAATCTAACCAAAATCTAACCCGATTTTATCCAAAATCTAACAAAAAGCTAATCCGATTCTGACCCGAATCTAACAAAAATCTAACCCACATCAAACTCAGTATTAACCCAAAAAAATAACCCGAATCTAACTGAAATCTAACCGAAATCAAACCCAGTTCTAATCCAATTCTACCTCAAATCTAACCAAAACCTAACCCAAATCTACCTGAATTCTAATCCAATTCTACCTCAAATCTAACCGAAACCTGACCCAATTCTAGCCCAAATCTAACCGAAATCTAACCCAATTCTAAACCAGATCTAACTAAAGTCTAACCGAAACCTAACCCAATTCTAACCCAAATCTAAACCCAATGCTAAATCAATTCTAACCAAAATCTAACCTAAATCCAACTTCAACCAGTGCATAAGCTTTTCTGTTCAGTAACCAGTTGCGTGGCTTAAATTGGTGCAGAGGTATCACTAGGTCGACACTTCCTCGACCGCCACCCCAATAATATGGAACGCGCATCAGTGGATGGATGTCCACCGCGATGTTAACATTGTGGGCTTCAGGATACGCTCGATCAGTGCGAACGTGGACATGGCCATGAAAACACAAAACTCTGCCAGGGTTTGGAGGCACGGAAGTAGCTTCAATTTATGCTGTTGAGAAGAAGTTTACAGCCTACAGGGACAATTTCGACAGGGTGGAGGTGTTCAAGTATTTGGGAAGATTAATTTCTTTTGATGATATGGATGTTCAGGCGATGAGAAGCAATCTGCAAAAGGTTTAGAGGAGCTGGGCCCAGATCTCCAAAGTGCTACGGGTATGCAGCTTATTCTACAAAGCTACGTTCAAGCCCTGGTTCTATATGGTGGTGACAGTTGGAATCTGACACCAATCGCGATGAGGGTTACACACGCACACGCTAACCCAAATTTCACCCAATTCTAACATACTTCTGGCTTCTGCTTCATTGTTGTAGCTTGACGGATCAGGCTTGGCGGTTGCGGCTTTATGAATGCCTGTGTCTCGATTGCTAGGCTCGGATAGACTGCTGTACTTCAATGTCTATGATACCCTGATGGCTATGGAACACAGAATGGATGAAGTTTGTTCTGTAAGCCTTGAGATATACTTTTACCGGAGTTTGGGTTAATTTAATTTGTCGTTTTAGCTGTTGCATGGTTGAGTGATTGTGGCAATGCTCTTTGAAAAACAATGTGTGCACGGTTTCACTGTGGCTTGAGAGATGTAATATCCCAACGTGACTTGACTTAATGATTCGATACGTTATCACTTTTGATGCTGGATCATTTGGAAATAATGATAACTGGATTGAAAATTGCGTGAAAAAGACACAGCTTACAACAACAGAAAATACACGTAGATAGTCAGCGAGCATAAGCGCTCATAGGGCGATGGTACTCTTAGATCCAACGAGGCTAATAGCCATTTAGTATTAAATGTCCCTTTTGAGGTTACAATATTTCCAATCGTCGTAGCGCGAAGATGGCCTACGACGAACTCTAGCAACAGGGGAAAAATAATGTTACCTATGACCGGCCGAACGTACGCCTCTAAGCTAGCTAAACGCCGTGAGTGGCGGTTGTTCATGATCTAAAAATGTCTAAGAGGAATTGTAACATTGGAGTTGTGAAACAAATGGAACAATATCTACAGAAGCCCGTAGAGAATCAAAAACTCCGTACTCATCAGCTGTCGAAATGATGTACACTGATGAGGTGGTACAGCGAAAGCACAGGAGATACATTAGGTGACGACCATAACCATCATACGCCATCTACAAATACAAAGAAAACAAATCTTTTACCAACCATGATCCTCTGAATCTGCCTCCTACCACATTTATCATTTATCGTGCATCCCGTCGATTAAAAGAAGATGGGAATTTGTGAGACGATAAGCATATTTCAAAGAGGTGTGTGATATGCTACTCTTGAAACGCATTCCTAATGATGCGGCGTTAGAAAATGTTTGCAGCCGCCAATTCTGGTGAGACCAACCTTGTGATTTTGAGGCGGCGAGGGCACCAGTTTAGGCTGAGGCCGGTGTAGTCTCTGATGAGGAAGAGGAAGGGTATCGTTCGGGCCCGGCTAAGCGAAATGTAGTACTTGAAGCAGTATTTTTGACTTTAAACGCTTAAAACTAGTTGAGTTATTGGAATTAGGCTTATTCCTGAATATCTAGGAGATTGCCCGTCTAATTCTGCGTCGATATGTCTAGTCACGTTTTTGGTCAGCGCCAATTCTGAAGGTCACCATTACTTTCCGCGACCAATAGGTAAAGTAACTCTTGAAGCAGTATTTTGGCAGATCCGGTTATATGATTCCTACGTAGGTTTTTTTACCATCGATCACAAGCAAACGTACCTCTTGAAGCATTATTGTGGCAGATCCGGTCATACGATTCCTACGTAGGGTTTTTTACTATCGATCCACAAGCCAAAGCACCTCTTGAAGCATTATTGTGGCAGATCCGGTCATATGATTCCTACGTAGGTTGACTTCACCGTCGGTGCCCCCGACCTCCAGTTCGACAACGACCAATTAATCAATGGATTAGAGTCCAGCGCCATCATCCTAAGAAAAGAGAGGACATGCCTCGACCAGTAAGAAATCGGAAGCAGAATGGATGGGTTGCGCTTGATCGGGCAGAGGTAGCGGCAGCTGGGTTGACAGCGGCATCGGGGGTGACAGCGGCAGCGGCACGGACAGCGACTGCGGCAGTGGAGTCGTCGGAATCATCGTCGTCGGACGAGGAGTCATCCTCCAAGAACTCGGATGGGGGGTCATCATCATCATATGAACTGTTGCGCAAGGCTGCTTCCAAGGGCAAGATTGTAAACTTGAAGGGACGAGGAAAAGGGAAGGCTAAAAAGCCGAAGGCAGCTGTGGTTAAGAAGAAGAAGTCCAATCCCACCAAGACGAAATCCAATACCTCTCCCACCAAGAAGAAATCCAATACCTCTCCCACCAAGAAGAAATCCAATACCAGTACCTCTGTCACTCACGGGAGGAAGTATTCTTCAAGGGGCGGGAATGAAGGGAAAAGGGGTACCATACCATCTGCTGTCCTCGCTGCGCATGCTGCTGCGAGCTTACGAAAATCCCCTCCCGAGCAAATTGTTCCGAAGTCTAGCAATCCATCGTCAGTTCTTCTTACATCAAGCGATCGATCAGTACCGTCAGCCGCATCCACTGTAGGGGCATCCACATGTGTCCCTTCCAATTCCATTCGCATGGCATCAGATGCAGCAGCTCGTACTGTCGTGGAACAAGCAGGAACAGAAATACCACCCATTTCTCCTACAAGAAGACTCCGATCCGTCCTTTTGGGCATTTCCAATGCTGTTGTCCGTGTGACTGGCCTCAGCCCACCCCGTCCATCAGTCGCAGCTGCAGTTGGGGGATCACCATTTCAAGAGAGTGTGGCAAACTCTGCTCTAACTGAAGAGCTGGCAGAGTCTCTCCTAACTGCATCCTCCATCACAACCGCATCCGAAGAGATCCGTGCATCCTTCCTCAAAGATTACAATGAGACTGGTGATGGAGGGGATAGTGATCAAGAGGGATTGGAGGTGCTGGATCATGTTGATGCAGTCCTGCTCAATGTAGAAGAGCAGGCAATTAGGGATGAAGCTAATGATCTAGATCAAGATGAGACAGGCATTCCTGGGGCACCATCGGGTTGGAAACCACCGGGAGAACCGGAGGGTTGGGCTGGATATGTTCCCAAGTTTGATGCTCCAGAGAAATGGATGCTCGACAACCCGGGAAGTTGGAGCGACTTCACCTTCCAGCCAAAGTATACCAAGCAGAAGTATGTTCATCACAGTACTCCAAGCCAGGCAATCATAGTGCCCGAGGATGAGGAAGGGCAGAGGAAGATGGCGGGGTATTCTTTTCACTACGATGGATGGAGCCCGGATGAGTTTGACAATGGAACATTTGTGAGGGGGGATGCAACAAGATTGGATATTAAACCTGCATCAAGGAAGGGTTACCTCGACGTTAAGGTGTTGAAGAAGCATGGATTGACCCAGGATCGGATGAAGAACGACCCTCTGTTTTTTTTGCAGCTTCTTCTTCCCATTTGCAATCCAAATCTCTCAGGCATTGAAGATGATGATCGGATACCGTACTTCACTCATGCCAGGGCTTGTACAAATACGTATGCTGTTGGACAGAGGGACTGGGGTGGTGGTTACGGTCATTCATTTGAAACTACTGTTGAGTCTGAGTTGGTGAACTGGTTAGGGGTTACCATACGACATGGGGCAAGGGAAGGCAACCCAGGATCCATCCACACTCGTTGGTGCAAGGATGATCCAAACTACGACGAGGAGATTTCCAAGAGCATAACCTCCTCACGCTTCAACCAACTCAAGGCAGTCTTCAAACTGAACCACAATATGGCGGCCAAGAAGCGTGGGATGGATGGTTATGACCCAGCTTCCAAGTATGATCATATCTACAGGTGCATTGTCCACAATATGAACTACATCACGGAGAAAGCAGATGAAGACGCTGGACTCGACGAGAGCACATGGGGATTCTCAGGATTTTGTGGTGATGCTGGCTGGAGGTTGAAGAATAAGCCCAAGAGTAAAGGTGAAAACATAGTAGTGTCACACATTTCATTATTGACCATGGATCTAACAAAGTATCAATCTATTCTTTCTTTCATCTAGGCGGTCAAACTACTTTGGTGTTTGATGTTGGCAGGCGCTATCCAAGGGCGTTCATTCATCGGCACAAATATCATGACAGACCTGAAGGTTTTGGTCAAGAAGGTCCTGCTGAGATGCACTATCTACTCAACCGCATTAATGATCACGTCCTTGGCAGAAGTGAGGAGCAATCATCGTATGAGATTGAGGATGCATGGGGCGGGAGAACTACTCATCTCAACAAGATGATCTATGCTACTCGTCCTCACATCACAGCTGATAATCACTTCTCGGGAAGCCATGTCTTGGATCTTGCAGGGAAGATGGGGTTTGGCCTCACCATGACAACACGTCGCGATCGCTTTCCAAAGGGGCTCAAGCAGTACTTCCATCACGAGAAGACAAGGCCTGGGGATCCGAGGTCAAAGGCAATGCGCTACGAGAATCCTATTGTTGCTATCTGTCAGGTACCAGCAACAGTTGGAACACCGGCAACAGTTGCAACACCAGCAACAGTTGGAACACCGGCAACAGTTGCAACACCGGCAACAGTTGCAACAAAGGCATACACCAAGACTCATGTCTCCTTCCAGTCCACGGGGTGTACGAATATTTCCGGTGTCAACAATCTTCCTTCGTGTGGTCTTTATGTAACAGAGAGATGCAGAGGGAGAGGGAAGAACAAGCGAGTTTGGGGCATTGAACAGAATGAGGGAAGGGAGACATACCTCAGTCAATACTATGCAGTTGACAATGTTGACCACATGATCAGCATTGCCATGATACGGTACATCTGTTGGAAGTATTGGCATGCCCCCCACCTCCATGGTGTGGGAATAGCAGTTGTAGCAGCATTTGATATGTACATTGAGTGCTCTGAAGGGAATCTTGATCCTGACTGGCTAATTCCAGAGAAGACTAGAATGAGCTTCAGAAGTTTTCGTCTACTTCTCTCTGAGCAAATGCTGAAGTACACTCCAAAGGATAAGGCACTTCCGGGTGACGAGTACTTCAGGGAATGGACACGGCGTAGTAAGCGTCAGAGGGATTCGTCTGTCTCATCTTCTGCTAATACTCCATTCTTTTCAGGTGCTGGAGTGTCTCTTGAGAACTATAAGAGGGCCAAGAAGTCAACGCGGCACACGACACCTCGGCTATGTGGTGATCTTAATGACATCAAGATACATTTTGCGAGTGTCAAGAAGCACTCCAACATCGCTAGGTGTGAGGTCTGTGGTGAGAAAACTGCCTTTAAATGTGGTCTTTGTAATAAATTTCTTTGCATGTACAGGAAGAGGCAATTAAATGGAGGACATTGTGTATTGACATACCATGATGATGCCTTCTATGGTCTATCTAAGACTGACTCACTTGAACTGTTTGGCAACGAGAAGGGTAAGTGGGTGCAACCAACTAAGAACAAGCTCAGGTGCAATGCAAGGCGCGTGGAGGCTATCAAACAGTCTATTATGGAGGATAACTAAGTTTAAGTTATGTTGTAAAGAATTAGTTTATTCGTGACTATGTATTTCTTTGTCATTAATTGCTTTGAGTAGAGAGAGTGAGTGGGAAGAGAGTGTGCTAGGTAGTGCAGTTTTCAACTTAGGGTTATCTAAAGGTTACAAAAAGCTACGTAGGAATAGTAGTACCCAAAATGACACAGATACTGCTTGAAGTACTAGTAGGTACTTCTTGAAGTATTGGTAGGTGGGCCGGGCCTGAACGATACCAATGAGGAGGAGGCGGATTTATAGGAAGCAAACAAAAAGTGGGGTGGACTATTTAAGTGATAGTCCTATGATCGTATTAAGAGCAGAACTAGGTCATGGATCAAATGCTCTGCAACTGAATTTGCGTAAGGGTGGGAATACACCCGTGACCGGTGGTCAAGTTACGTACACAACAACAAAAACAAGATAAGAATGAGTCTATCATGCATCAAATTAATCCGTAGTCTTAGTTATACAGCGATTCAATATCTTTGACTCCTACACTTGAAATGAATCATTCGCAGTATCTGGCTACCACCATTTCACATACTGTAACACTTGCCAACGGAATGGAACAGATGAGGATGTCGGATCTCAAGTGATAAGGGTCGAGGCCTATCGCGCATAAAATTAATTGATGTGTGCCAGCTCTCGCGAATCAAGCTATTTTGAAAGTTTGTAGCTTTTCAAATGCTATATTCGTTGCGTGCGCTTTTGAAATGAAATATTAGTCATTTGACAAGTACTTTTCATTCAGCGATATTTTTGACGGTCTCCCTTCAAACCACTCTTTCGCACCATTCATATCGACACATCGTTGGTCCAATGGTCCTTTCACTATACCTGGAGCATAGTTGCGTCGGAAAATAGTTCACTCACGAATCATCTCCGCTATCTGGTGTATGCCAATTGAAATAGAACACAAGATACGTCCACATCGTGATAAAAACGCCGCCCAACGCGCCCGCCTGACTAATCGATCATTGGATCTCTCCGAGATAGATAATAGTCCTTCGTCTTGTCTTTTTTCTCATGGCGGATCCTTGGACATGATGGCCATGTCATCATTTGATTCGATGGACACATCAGTCTTTGTCACATGGTCTTTTTCTCATTTGTCACTGCGCGAGACCATTGGTCATATTTTGTTGGATGACAGGTTGAAAGGTATTCCCTGAACAGTTTGGCATGACATTGGATGCAGTAGGCGATTATAATGGAGGGAAGGGAATGTTAGCTGTAAAAGAATTCTTGATCAAAGTGGCATTCATAAAATGCCCGGATGAACTCTTTCTCTCATAAATCCAAGGAGGGTGGGGAGGATGGCACTTTCTCTGCCCGTTTGCAGAAAAGGATTGGATGTTCAAGGATGAGCACTCAATCATTCGTCAGAGACTTTGTGTTCTTCCCCAACATCATTGAATATGAATTGGCAGCTGAGAATGATGAAACAACCCATCCACTGGACAATTAGTTTCAATTCCGATGCACTATGGATATTCCAAACCGCATGAAGGATCAGCAGAATACTTTTCTCGAGAAAGAGAAGACTAAGCACGCACAAAAAAAGAAGAAACAGAGGAGGAGCTCGCAAAAGAAACTACAACAAAATTAAAAACAAAAAAAGAATCAAAACGAACAACAAACACACTAAGGGGTCCACCGAAGAGCTCAGTGTCCACTATCAATCAGTCCAATACCAAATCAGAGTTCAACAAAACCTGCGGCACCAAACAAGATGAAAGTTAAGCATCGCCGAGCTGATTGAGGAGTACAAGTAACTAACTACAAACAAAGCTTGTTGTTGTTGAATTGAGGAGTAAGAGTCGAATCAAGGCTGATAGAAGAAGAGGGAGAAGGGGTTTGCAACTTTGATCTCAATTCCTCTAATGCTAAAACAATCAACAATAGTTGCTTCGATCGATGTAAGCAAAAAGGAATGAGCAAGTCTGGCTTGCAATTCAAACCTTGTAGCCACAGTCCTAAATTTTAAAACTCGAAAATTTCAACCACTGTACTCGGCGGTACCCTCCGTAAGGT
>JAZGVS010001249.1:0-10247 GCA_037356235.1 Bacterosira constricta
CTGGACCTGGCCTGGGCACGAACCCGTTGCCATTGCCACCACCAGTATATCTCAACAACAACATTACCTGGCCCAAATATTCACTCAGTGTAGATTACGTGCATATATTAAACTAGCCCCCATTTAATTATTATTCAATGCATCTGATTCCTAATTCTATTGTACGTTTTATTGTCTACTCTAAAATACTATTCGCGCTTGTCATCGCATTATCATTCAAAAAGCCGATACTGGAAACACATGATATCAAATCATCCTCCAAGGTATCTACTAATATCGTACTTGGGGGGAGACCCCCGACACAGGTTGTTTGCTATTCTTGACGGAGTTTCTCAACGTATTCCTGCACGTCATGCTCTGATTTCGCCTCGGGTTCAATGTCATCTTTTTTATTGTCAGAGGAGCTGGGAAAATGATGGGGTTTTGTGATAACTTCGAGGAGAATGATAGCAAAGTACTTTTCTCTGTTCCACATAAGACTGCCGGGAGCTGGTGGTATGGAGAGGTATTCTCATTTTGTCACAGGTGCGGCTGGAACGTATGTGTTTGGGATGGAACTAGGCATTGGGACCAAGTTTGAGAGTTATTGTTATGGATGCAGTGAACACAAGGAGGTACAAACTTCTAAATCTAATTGAGTATTAATAAAAATGATCACACCAAGTTGAACCTTCCACAATATCAACAATATTCTTTGGGGAATTAGACACTATCCCATAAGGGCGCAAATATGCAGCCAATGAAAGATCTGCCTCATTGTCCACCACCCAAAATATAGACTTGTTCCATAAACTTTGTGGAATAACTTTTCCAACGTCATTATTAGGATGGGATGGATGAAATTCAATGGTAGGCATTATCATGTCATAATCACCCATTGTCATGGGCGGCTCATCCAATAACCGAATTCCCCGAAACAATTGACAATGTTGCGAAATCTCCTCGAGCAAACTCCTTTCCTTCTGTAGCTCTTGATCATCATGGGCTTGATTAATCTCCACAATGGCAGCACAAGTCCCTTTTAGCTCATGTTCTCTAATCTTTTCCAATAAAATCTCTAGAATAGACGATGGCAAATTAACCAATGCTACATCCTCCAACTCCTTTGGGGTGTTTCCCCACGCTGCCTTTGGCTCCATGGATATAAAGAAATCATCATTTCCATACACACTCTTCAATATTTGAATCATTTCGTCAAAGCCAATATTGGCACAGGGTGAATAATATTTTGATTGATGTTTGAACTCCATTGGATGGGCTACCACAAGAAGCCGATTGTTACCATCGTGGAAACTACCTTCATTATTTTCATTGAGAACTAAATCCAAATCAAGATGATTCACACCAATGGCCTTTAGGTTGGAAAGCGAGTCGATGCAGGTGGGCTGGTCTGATTGTGTATTATCATGATACGATCGATGTGAGAATAGCTTGAACTCTCCCGATTTCATCGCATGTTTGAGCCAGCACTGGTGTTGCTTTTGAGAAGATTTAAGAAGGTTGTTCTCTCGAAAATGGCCATTTTGTTCTCTCGCCGGTGGACTAAAAAATAGGCGCGGCGTGCCAAAAATTAGTACCATGGCAAAAAAGCAGCAGAGTGAAAGGATGGTAATTTGTTTCGACGATAGTAGGCGATACCGATGCCCATACTTTTGAGCTGTCATGGAATAAATATTCAGACCATTGGCCTTGCGACGGTGAAAGTCTCTATCTCTATTCATGGTCCATAATATCAGCACAACTCAAACCTATTATTTGTTGCACATGATATTATATACACCAGCCCCCGAAGCACACGTCTCTGTCTGCCTTTGTCACACACCACCAGGTCTATTACTTCTGTCAACTCCTCTACAAATAACAGGCCGAGGGTCCCTTCAACTCTGGATTCGAGTTGATTGTCGCGCTTTATTTCGACATCGTATTTCGAATTCGAATGGTAAACGCGAGTTGTCCTCCTACCCAGGTAGTACAAATCTTCCCTGACATTTTTCTAGGGTGGACAACTTCTTGTAAATATCTGCCCCAGTATTAGATTAGCGTACACGCGAAAGGGGTTGTTGGGGGTAGAACAATCCGAGTAGGGTAGGACAACTGTAGTTGTCATAGTATTAGCGAAATTCAAATTTTATTATAATTATTTTAGACAAATGCTCTGTAACTGTAATGCTATCATCACAAGAAAATATTGAAGTGAACGAGTTTCAAGTACAGGCAAATATCCCTGAAGTCTACCAAAGCCTTCAAATATGGTCAAATATATCTTACTTAGTAATTAAAATTATATATATGATTGGCGTGAAACTCCCAAAATTGACTACTTACACATCAATAAGCTGAGCTGAGCAGGATAATAATAATTCGAGAATTTTGATTAAAGTTAAAGAAATTCAAAATATGGACTTACAATAATAGATAGCGTTCCGGACGACAGGCATACGTTAGAGATTTCGAAGCAAATGACGAATTCGCTCCTTCATCTCTCTTTCCACAAGCCACAAGCCCACATCACAAACCACAAACCAGCAGTCAGCAGGACAAAACACAAAACACAAAACACAAAACACAAAACCATGCCAACATCATCTTACTCCGTTGCCATTATCGGAGGTGGCATCACCGGGGCCACTGCCGCTCGCACTCTATCCAAGTATGACAATCTGACCATTCACGTATTCGATCAGGGAAGACGAGGGGTCGGAGGTCGCACTAGCTCAAGATCTGCTGCTGTTGCCGATCGTGATGGCGGCGGTATCAATAGCAATGCCATAATGAGATGGGATCATGGCTGTCAATTTTTTCGGGCGGATACTCCCCAATTTCAAGAGATTGTTGGAGAGTGGCTGGTCAAAGATTTCGTGAGGGAATGGAATGGAAATTTCATATCGAGTGCAACATTATCTTCGGATAGAGAGTTTTTTGGGATGCCATCGACGCCACCCTTTTATGTTGGAGCGGATGGGATGCAAACTATAGCAGAACATATATTGGATGATATCAACCAAAACGATCAATCGGAATCATCGACATCAACAACAACATCATTGCAAGTGTTCACAGGGACGAGGGTGGCGCAACTTGAACGAGATTCTCAACGATGGAAGTTACATGGTACCTCTGGAACAGCAGCGTTCCATGATACATCTGAAAAAATTGTACAGGCAAATGGTGAAAATCGACTCTTGGGAGAAGAGTCGGGATATGATGCAGTCATTCTAACCGACGTGAGCAGTAGTTTTGGGAATTGGCACAGAGCCTCTGCGGGAGTTCCTGAACAATTTGCAAATCAAGTGAGGGAGCGTGTAGGGGCAAGGGTGCCTTTATTCGCTGCCATGATTGCATTTGATAGAGAATCCAAAATTTCGTTCGATGCGGCTTCCTTTGATGATCCTACTGTTTGGTTTGCGGCAAAATCCAACTCCAAGCCTGGAATGGAAGATGGGTCGATCGAATGTTGGTGAGATTGTTTCCTATTATTTCAACACCCAATCCCTTGCATGTTATTGTGCAATTCGTTTCTAATGCCAGAGGATTTCCATTTCATATTGTAGGACAATTGTGAGTACTCCTGAATATGCCATGTCTAAAATTGAAGAAACACCAATGCAAGATCCAAAGACGGGAGATTTCATTCCTCAGTCACAAGACTATTTGACATCTGTTCCAGGACCAGATCTCTGCAATGCATTTGAATCCTTGGTTTGTCAAAAGGATGGAATACTTGGTGATAATGCACTGGATAAGTTGCCAAATGTTATACACATGGATGCTCAGCGTTGGGGATCGGCAATGCCATGCCATCGCCATTTGAAAAACGATTCACCTACACAAAAAGTGATATGCGGAGTACCCTACGATTCTGGAAGGTTTCCTCTGGCACCTACTAAAGAGGAACGGCAAGATGGCAAATCATTTTTGGTAGATGAAACTCTTATGCTATTTCAGGCAGGAGACATGATGTCAAGTTACACACCTGGACTGGAAGGTGCGGCGTTGTCTGGAAGCGATGCAGCTGAATATTTGCATAGCAAATTGCATTGCTTGTGAGTAATTCTACCTGCTGCAGGTTACTGCTTAATACATAGTAGCACCCAACTCTTTTTTTCCGCGAGGCTTTGCACAAAAACAGCAGCTAACAGAGAAGCAGAGATTTCATTGTGGTTGGCGGCAGTGTTGTGTGGGGTTGAGAATGCCAAGATTTTGTACTCTTTACAAAAAATCTTCATTTTTTAATGCAAAACGATGTCTGTGCTATTTTTAGACCACATCATTTTTTGTATTCATCGTGATGGGCCATTCATCTGCAGCAAAAGATGCCAAGGAATTAAGAAAGCAGCTACGCCGAGATCGCATTTCAGAAAGGCACAATGACGACACTCTGGACGAAGAAACCCTGTTGACCAAAGACAGAGCAAAATATTCTAGCGACGAACATGTCTCGGCATCCTTTGAGAAACTCAACGAGATCCAGGCAAAAAGTACCGAATTGGTAACGGAAGCGAGAGTGAGGACTGACCAACGTGAGGCCAAGAGAAGGGACGATGAAGAGGAAGAAAACCAAAAGAGAGCTGAGCTCTTGGAACAGGTTCATGATTATCAGCATGGCGACAAGGTTGCATTGGGATGGAAACAATGCTCAGATGCCACTAATGTTCAAGACCTTTCTGGACTGCTTGATACACAAAAGGAAGTGTGTGAGGTGGCTTTATCAAAGTTAGATCAGATAAGCAAAGAACTTGGATCAGAGCTACGCGAGAAAGATCACGAGTATGTCACTGCATTGAAAAGAAACCGTCAGGAGGTTGAGCTGTTGCAGAAATGTATCACAAATGAGCATCTCGTGTTGAAAGCGGCATTTGAGAGGGAGCTGAAACTTGTAGAGAAATCTCTGATAGCAGATAAGAACTTTATTCTAAACACCAACAAAGACGAGTTGGAGGCACTCATCTCAAAACGCAAGGGGGGTGAAACTGAAAGCTTGGCACGGCAACGTCAAATCATAGATGATCATCGGAATGGAATCAAAGAGAGTGAATCCAAAGGAGAGCAAGACCGTGAAGATTTAAAGAAGAAGCTGGAGACTGAAGTGAGGAGGCTTGAAATCGAGTTGGAGGATACCCGAGCTCGGCATCAATTCGATACTGACAAACTGGAATACAATGTTCGAGTACTGACTGAGCTTTCCGAAAACGAGGAAGCCGCCAAGAAGCAAAAGAGACGAATCATGAAAGGGAAGGAAGAGCTCAACCGCGAACTAGACGATAAGCATCAGGCCAAATTCAAGGGCATGCGGCAGAATGAAATTCTAGAAGGTGACTGCGAGAGGATAGAGAAGCAATCCAGTGGTCTCAAAGAAAAGTTTGAACGATTCAAAATATCCGACGATGAAAAGTATAGGGCTGTTCTGGGTATGCATAGAGATGACCTGCAAAAGATGCAGGGTGAGTTGAAACAGTCTCAAGATTTCATATTTGGTCAAGCCATTGGCTGTTGGTGAGTAGATGGGGTTGCATTACTTCTCTCAAGTGTTGCATTGTTTCCCATCATTTAATCTAAATCTGCCTTGTGTGCAAACCGAAGTGAGGCCGCCGAACATAGCGACACATCCGATGTGACATGGCCTGGTGATATCAAATCTCAAAAGACAAATGAATGCAAATTCGACACGGATGAATTTGGCCTTGAATCTGAGAATAATAATGATTTCAGCGAAAGGTGAGTTCGGTGTACTTTATCAATGCACAATATTATTTTTATCTTGAAGTCATGTTCTGATCGATGATTGTTCTCTCTTTCCGTAGCTTTGACAAAAGCGACGAATGGAACCAAGCCGAATCGCTCATGTCCAACTACAGAAATATGCTCGAACGACGAGAGGGTCTTAACTCAGAAGTGTCATCGATGCAACGGCAGAACATGCAGTTGGAACAAGATCTCAAGGCGAAGTTGAAAGAGAAGGTTAATGATGAGCTGGCGTTCCCACCTTCACATATGATATCAGTGGGTGATGCAAAATAGTGATATTCATGCATCTCCACACACATACACAATCTTATTTATGGCGAAGCATCAGGCGTGCGTCAGGTATCACACAAAGAACCACGGACAACTGCGGGAATGGAACAAAAGCACACCTCTCTCATTGACCATGCCAAGTAACCCGCTCCATCGATCTAAGGCAAATATCAAGGACAATGCTGATGCAAACATACCCGATGAAAAGCTGGGCTAAAGTTAACAGCAACATAGTATAAATGCACTAAATGCCCCTCTGATAAATGCCATGCACATGCGTTTGACAAGCCAATACAATTCCCATGTCAAAAGATTGCTAATGAGGTAGCATTGAACGACCACGTAACGACACTACTGCTTATCTTGGTTACAATGCAAAAATTTAGAAGACCGGCCAAGACAAACCTGCCTCGGTGAGTAGGGATGGTCCAAATTCCAAGAGAAAAACCAGAGGTTAATACCTCTGGAGAAAAACATCACTACCCAAACCAAGATCTGGTGTTGCATTTCATGCTTGAGCTTATAATGCAAATACTTCATTTCACAAAACTGATGATTGAGCTCAGCCAAAAACATCATCGCTATTTCGCGTATCTGCTTTCAAAAGCAAACGATGCGATTCCCGATGAAAATATAAATGAATTGTGCGTACCTATTCTTCACTAGGTAAATGTGAATTAAGACTTCAGACTTGGCATGAGACTCAACTCAACTGATAGCGGAATCACTATAGCGACCAGAGACCTCATGCAAATCTCTCTCGTCGCCTGATCATTTTTCATTAAATGGTGAGTGATATTCGTTCTCAAGAAAAGGATTTACCATCGTAAAATGTTCGAGGTAAAGTGCAGCGCTCTGTCGATTGAAGCGAAAAGCAAGTGACAACAAGTTGATCGAGAGTCAAAAGAGTTGTTGATGATAATGGAAATGCCTTTGCCAATTAGTTTATAGTAAGCCAAACCTTGGCAAAGCCCACGCTACAAACGGTAACCAGTAAAAGGACAGAGCGATGCGGTCAATCTTTTTCCTTTAACAAAGAAGATCATTTTAAAGCACCACGCACCACTGAATCCATGTTGGTTGCGATACTACCGCACAACACAAACCCTTCATGGCTTCATTCCTTTCATCATTTTTTAATGGGTTCGTCTTATACTCTCTAAAAAAGCTCAATACATCCCCAAAATCACTATCACACAACGTACACACTCTCCCTACCTAAGTACCATCATCTATTAATCCGCATGACAAAAATCTATTCATCCTCATCCGCAGGATTGGCATAGCTAACAATACCAAACGCAATAATCCCAACCACAGCCAAGGCCGCGATAATCGGCACAAACAAAATAGCATAACTTCCAAGCAATCCTCCCAATGTATCCGAGAGCATGGTCGTTGGATCGAGAGTTGCCACGGATAGAAGGTTGGATGATGACGACTCGGCTGTATTGGCTGCTGTTGTAAGGAAAGAGGTGGTGTCGGTCGTGAGGAATTCTGCGGGAATGGGGGCGGCTTTTAATGGTGTAGCGAGGGTAGTCGTGGTGGCGAAGTTGGTGGAGGGGACAAAGGCAAGTGCCGATGAAAATAGGGCCATCAGACAGAAGAGGATCGTGGTTCTCATTATTTGCGACATGGTTTTATATTACTATATAAAGAGACGGCGGAGGTTGGAATGACGAGTAAGGATAATAGTGGGTGGGAGAATTGAGGATTATGAATTGATGGTGATGGTGATGGTGAATGTAACTGATGGATATTATGATATGTTGTGATGGGAGCGAGCGGAGAAGAAGAGGAAGAGGAAGTGGATCCAAATATTCAAGGGCACGCGCGAAGTGCGAGCTCTCTTCAAAGATAGCACAAAGCAACCTCGCGTAGACTCTGACGGACAGACGATCTTGACCATGTGGACCGCCACGAAAGCAAAATCGCCCTGAAATGCGAACACAAAAAAGCAAAACAAAGAACTGAAGCTGAAGCAAAAGAAATAAAAGAACATCACCACAATGGCCGATGCCACTAACCCCACCCCGCCAGCCCAGGATTCATCGCCGGCAGCTGCGGATGCAGTCGACAGCGACAAACCCATAACAGAAACAACCAACGCACTATCCTCCATGGCCGTCAACGAACCTGTAATAGTACCACCTCACCTAGCCCCAGTACAAGTACAACAACTCCCCCTAAACCTCCCCGGCAATCTAGCCAACCTCGCCGATGCCGACGCCGCCGAAGCACTCGATAATGAATTCCTCTCGCTCCTACCCTCTTGCATACTACCACGCATTGATAAGCTCAAGGGACTCAATAAAGCACGGGATGAGATATTGGAAGAGTATAGAGTGGAAAGGGCCGAGCTTGAGATGAAGTTTAGCAAAATGATGGAGCCGTTGTATGAGGAGAGGAGGGGGGTGGTTTGTGGGGAGTTTGATGGGATTATTGATTCGGAGGCGAAGAAGGAGAAAGAGGAGAGTGATGACGCGAGTGTGGATGAAGGAGTGGTCCAAGATGTTATTGATGATGAAGTTACCGGACAGCAGCAGGGGGAGACCGTCAAGGGCATTCCACAATTTTGGGCGTGTGCCATGGGCCATGTCGATGTGATTGCCGAGTTGATTACGGAAGCCGATGTCGACTGTCTCGACCATCTAGTGGACGTGACCTGCTCTGACTTTCCTGACGGTCTCGGCTTTGAACTGATATTCCACTTCACCCCCAATCCATTCTTCACCAATGCAACCCTCACTAAACGATATGAGGTTCCCAACCTGTTGACGGAAGATGAACCAATTCTGAAAAATGTCACGGGAACAACTATCGATTGGAAGAAGGGCCAATCGTTGACATTCAAGGAGGTTACGAAAAAACAACGCAAGAAGGCCGGACCGAATGCAGGTCAAGTACGCAGCGTTACCAAGAAGGAACGAACGGAAAGTTTGTTTCACTTTTTTACACCACCCAAAATGCCAGGGCTGATGGATGTCATTGACGAGGATGAGGCGGACGCGGTGGAGGAGGCCTTTGATCATGATTATGATGTTGCGCAGGCGGTTCGAGGACATTTGATACCCAAGGCTGTGTTGTGGTTTACGGGAGAGGCCATGATGGATGATTATGATGAGGATATGATGGAGGAAATGATGATGGAACAACAGGAAGCGGATGGAGGAGGTGCAGGTGGTAATCAACCGCAATTTAATTTCAATGGAGGTGGCCCTTTTCCGCCGCCGGCTGCGGGAGATGGTGAAAATCCAGAGTGTAAACAAAATTGATGCATTGATTCGAGTAGATGATGGTGCGAAGGGAATTAATATTAGAGATTCACTGTGCGAAACTTATTCTGAAACCCTTGTCTAAAAAAGATGAGTTTGATCTGCGTCTGAGCTGAGTGACCCTGCAATGATGGCATTTGAACTTTTCTCATTGAAGGTGCGCCGTGAATCATGATCCTTGATCAGCACCAGGTCATAATCCACTGTTTGATCAATAAAGCCTTGAGTGAAGGTAAATTTGTGACATTTGGGGACAAATCAAATGAAGCTCTTTCTTGAAAGGATTTCATCAGTGTTGGTCTATCTGTCACAACCACACAATAATCATTCATTGGCAAGTAGAGTAAAAATTGCCGATGACGTGAGCTGGTTTGGCTGCTCTAGTTGATGTTGTCCGTGGGGAGTTGATCATACCCACCAGCTTTATCTGGGCGTCTCCGTATTTGGAAGTTGGAGCGGCACCAGGATGATTAATTCCTGCAATGCTGGCAGCTGGCAGCAACTGGAGACTCCAACAACGTCTTGGCTTGATAGATATATAAGTATGGCAATCTAATGGACCAACACCAATCTTGACTTCTATCTCCCAATCAATCTTTGATTGTGCTGTCTGCCACTCTTCATCGTTTAAGCACTTGATTTCGTGTGTTTTATTACTTGACTGTAAGTCTTTGGCCTCATCATTGATTACCAGCCCAAATTCTTTCGCAATATTGTGCACAATTGTTCGAGGCGACAACTCATCATGATCCAAGTGTGTGAGCTTTACTCTGCGTGAGCCTACCGTATCTATAAGTTGTGACATCAATGTCACAGGAGGAGTTGATGATGGATAAGTACAAGCAGATATTTCATCTGCAAAAAATAATCTAGCCAGGATTGATTTTTGCAAAGACGCTTCGTTTGCTTAAATTAAATACTATCCTAACCCATGGAACTTCATGTCGTAGTATAAAA
>JAZGVS010001250.1:0-10249 GCA_037356235.1 Bacterosira constricta
TACGTACGTACGTACATTTCCATCATGCATAGCAATCCAACCCTACGGTAGGGAGAAGTTACTGGAGGCATAAAGTGAATGTGAAATGCGTGTCTCCATTTACTTTTACTTTTGTAGCATCTCCAATCTCCATCACCATTCACCATCACCTACCATCACCATCACAATAAGTAAATAATATTGGGATGCATGTTCCTCTGACCCTGACGTCAAAACGCCAATGATAGAGCCGACAGTCCTCCACTATAACAGTAACCGCAGCGCATCTCACCGGTCACTGGTAAAATTATCCGTACCAGTACCAGTACATACATATCAGCACAACACACTCTCTAATGGATCTCACTCCCAAGCCTTCCACCCCGCGGTGGTCGCTCTTCGATTGTTGTCGTCCACCGCCGCCGACATCATCATCGGTAACGGTCGACGTCGACGATGGATGCAGCAACGACGATATTCCAACTATTACGATGAATATTACCGCTGCTGCTCCTACTAATGATACTTCTAATAGTTGCAACTCCTCCTCGCTCAATAAGGTGGTGCGTTTTGACATTCCACAATCCAATGAGAGGGATAATGATAACGAGGAGCTACGTCCCCTGAATGAGAATAATGACTCGATTTTGCAGAATGATGACATTATTTCTTCTTCCGAGAGTAGTATTAGTATTAGAGATTATGATCTCGTTGTTTCAGCCAAAGAATCTATGCAACGGATGATCGATTCCCTAAAGAGCGAAGTGGCACAAAAGGTGGCAGAAGTTACGAATGCCAATCGTACAAAGTTGAAAGAAGTGGAGGATATACAACAGGATGTCCATGTTGTGAAACAGTCGTTGATTAATATCACAACGGATAGGGATGGATTGTTGATCGAAAGAGACTTGATGCAACAAGAAATTGCTATCGTGTCCACAGAGAGAAAAGAGCTATTGGCAGAAATAGATTCGATGCAGCAGCAGATTGAGTCGCTGTTGAACCAAGTGGGAGAATGCATTGCTGCTAATGCAAAAGAAGTTGAAGACCTTCAAACTGAGCTGCATGAAACTACCACAAAGAATGGGGAAGAAGAGGCCAAGAGGCAGACGAGATACCAAAAAGAGTTGGAACGCGTCCAATCGAGTTTAATCGAAACAGCAACTGTGCGGGATGAACTTTCTGTCGAGAATGCATCTTTGAAACGACAGGTCGACACCCTACAGAGCAATCTGTCAAAAGTATCGGCAGATAAAGAGGTGGAGGCGGGGACGTTGCAGCTGGAGTTGGAATTGGTGCGGGAAGAGTTGGAACATGCCGAGGGGGGTCATGCAAAGAGGCTTGATGAAATGAGAAGGAAA
Source organism: Bacterosira constricta (assembly GCA_037356235.1). Taxonomy (NCBI): domain Eukaryota; phylum Bacillariophyta; class Thalassiosirophyceae; order Thalassiosirales; family Thalassiosiraceae; genus Bacterosira; species Bacterosira constricta. The sequence continues at coordinate 1,341 of JAZGVS010001250.1, forward strand.
AAAGATGTCTCATTGGAGCGACTTGGTTCTGAGATTGCATCGCTCGAGGCAGATTTGCTGACAGAAAAGCAGGCACTACCGAGTATTGTGAAATCATTGGAGAATAGTCATGCAAAGGCGATGGCTGGTTTGGAAAATGAGAAGAATGACTTGACAAATCAGAATCAAGAGATGGTCCAACAAATCGAAGGCCTTTCCACAGAAATAGGAGATGTCAATAGAAAATGTATCTCTCTCGGCGCAGAGCTTGGGGAAGTGAGAGAGTCTGCTTGTCAGGAGCATGAAATACTCAGTTCCAAGAATACATCTCTTGAGGCAGACCTACTTTGTTCAAAGCAAGAGGAGGAAAGACTACAGAGTGCTATGAGCTGGTTAGAGGATAATCATGCAGAATCGCTGGCTGGTTTGGAGGATGAGAAAAATGATTTGACAAATCAGAATCAAGAGATGGTCCAACAAATCGAAAGCCTTTCCACAGAAATAGCAGATGTCAATAGAAAGTGCATCTCTCTTGGCGCAGAGCTTGGTGACGCCAGAGAGACTGCTCGCCATGAGTATGAAATACTCAGTTCCAAGAATACATCTCTCGAGGCAGACCTACTTTGTTCAAAGCAAGAGGAGGAAAAACTAGAGAGTGCTATGAATTGGTTAGAAGACAGTCATGCAGAGGTGCTGGCTCGTTTGGGGGATGGCAAAAATGATTTGACAAATCAGATAGAAGAGATGGTCCAACAAATCGAAAGCCTTTCTACTGAGCTTATCGATGCGAGAGAGACTGCTTGCCAGGAGCATGAACGACTCAATGCCGAGAAAACATCCCTCGAGGCAGACCTACTTCGTTCAAAGCAAGAGGAGGAAAGACTGGAGAGCGCTTTGAACTCGTTAGAGACCAGTCATGCAGAGGCGCTAGCCTATTTGGGGGATGAGAAAAATGACTTGTCAAACCAGATGGAAGAAATGGACCAGCGAATTGAAAGCATGTTCACTGAAATAGAGGATGTCAATGGAAAGTGTACATCTCTTAGCGCAGAGCTTAATGATGCTAGAGAAATTGGTAAGGAGGAGCAGAAGCAATCTAACTCCAAGATCATATCGCTTGAGGCAGATCTTCTTGAAGCAAAGGAGGGCACTGCTGCCAAATCGTCAGAGATCAAGAGTTTACAGAGGAAGCTCGAAAATGTGCAAACATCTCTGGATGACACCACAATCAATAGGGATGAGCTGCTGTTGATCCAGAAGGATGATATGATCAATACGACGAAGATGAGGGAGGATATGTTGACTGAAAAACAGTCGTTAAAACAAACGATGGAGTCTCTACAGATTGAAATTGTTGCTAAAACTGAAGAAGTGGAGAATCTGCAAAGGGGTCTCGAAACCATCACAGTGGAAAAGGACGAGGTATTCGCTGAAGAAAAATCAATGCAACACAAAATCGAAACTCTTGAGAATAATGTGGAAGAAATAACTGCTGCCAAACAGGTAGAGATAGGGAATCTACAAAAGGAGCTTCAGGACGTCCGTTCCTGTCTATCGGATGTGAATGACCTGAAGCAGCAGATAGAGGCTCTACAGAGCAATATGACGCAAATTTCAGCTGTGCGGGATAAGCTGTCAGCCGAGAACGAGTCTTTGCAACAACACATTGAATCAATATCGGTTTCCAATGAAACAGAGGTAGCGAGTTTACGACATGAGCTAAAATTTGTTCAGAAACACCTTGGTGATGCCGAAGGCAATATAAAGCAGCTCACAAATGATTTCCGCATTGAGACTGCTGATAATTTCATAGAATCTATTGCTACTGCAGAGAAAGTGAGGGAAAAATTAGGCAAGGATATGTCTGAAAGGCTGGATGAAATGATAATGCAAAAAGAAAATGAGGTAGAAATGGCAAAATGTACCTCTCTTGGTACAGAGCTTAATGATGCTAACGAGGCTGCAAGCCAAATACACGAGCAACTGATCTCCAAAATCAAATCATTCGAGAAAGACTTACTAGAATCAAAGGAGGAAACTGCTGGGGCTGACACTACAATTTTGAGAGATAATATCTTGGCGGAACAAAATGGAAGCTCAGCATCGACTGCTGCCCTGGCAGAATCTGTCACACAGAGTGATGCTCAATTTGCTTCAGATAGTTTCTCTCTGCAACTAGCAGCCCCCTCTGAAGTTACCGTTTCAGGATTCTCCCATCAGGGTCTTACTGTGGAGTTTAAATGTACAAAGGATAGCACATTGAACAAGCAATCATCTGTTCTTGTGGCAAAATTCATAAACACCACGAATGCCCCACTGTATGGACTGCATCTACAAGTAGCTGTGCCTAAATATATCACTATGGAAATGAAGTCCCCAACGTCGATTACTGTGCCTGTCAGAAGAGGAAACAGCACGAAGGAGGTGACTCAAATTATATTTGTCACAAATACAATGCTGGGAACAAAGAATCTCATGTTGAAACTAAAGGCCAGCTTTACATCAAAGAGAACGAAAGTAGAACATGTGACAACTTGCTCAGGTTTCCCAGCTGGCCTATTTTGAGATGGCTGCATTCAGTGAGCTGGCCTCCAACTTTTTGAGTCTGTCTTCCTCTTTGTTTTACGTTGCATTTGTTTAAACCGCAGCGGGAAGAGGTTGCTAATTTTGTTTCCATGTATATTGTACTGATGTGTCAACGCAGCGGTTGCTGTTTAATATCCCAAGTAATTGGTAATGTAGATATTTCGTTAAATTCTTTATCTTGCGGTCATCACCATGCACTGTGACCAGACCAGCTCACATAGATCACTCAAGCGCAAGGTCACAATACTTTAAGGTTCACACGTGGCATCATTCCATTAGTATGCCGTGTCCATTGGTTCTTACTTTTAGATCGTCTGCATCTCTCAGTCACGGATGAGATTTGGATTGTTGGATTGTGATGACGGCGATGGTCCAGTCCTAGCTCGTTGCTTGACCGGAGATCGGGCCGTTGTACTGTCGTTTTTCTTCATGGTTCGGTGGTTTTGTGGCGAGTGCGAGGAGGTTATGCACATGGCAAGCACAAACAAATGGTATTGTATCTCATTACCAGCTTATGCAACTATGATGCTGATGATAATCTTTGGGATGAGTTTGCCACTCTATACAATCTGTCGCCGACGGACCATTTCTCAATCAACAATGATCACTATGGAGGAAAGAAGTGCGAGCCTGCAGAAATGAACATGAAGAACATCTTCTTTTCTTGTCACAGTGCGGACAAAAGAACCAGTTCAGAGTCGCTGCCGAAAATAGCTTGATTCGAAACAAGCTCTTCTTGATTGAACGTGACTTCAATCCTTCTCTTGGGGGCTACAGCAAAGCTAGGATTGGTCAGCACATGTCCAATAACAGAAGTATCGAGTTGTGATTATCATCTAACAAAATAATACTTTGTGCTTTCTAGCATTTCGGTATGCTTACCGAAGGCCAGCAACATGCATGCATATACGATGGATGGTGGTGACATGTAGTGGCTATCTCGTCGTGGATGATTAAACATTGTTAATCAAATATCCAGTCGTGAATCATGTGATGGATGAATGCGTCAAAATACGAGTCGCAGATACTGTGCGAGAAGTCTTCCGCCACCATGCAATCAGGTAAGTTCGTTCCAGACAGTAGGGATCCACCTTGTGGTGGCAATATACTCCTCAACAAGGAACCCATCCGTGCTGACCAGGCGAGTAGTTGGGCAAGCCAATAAAGATTATCTTCGTTTCTTATACCATTATACAATATTGATTATTTGTTCACAGCTATTTCTACCATGTATGCATATATCCTCAATTCAATCTATCTTCAGCATTGGGCTTGAAGTAACCTCACGACAAGATTCCTTTAATTGAGTAGCAGTATAATAACCCGGAATTTTGACACTCTCCCAATCATACTTGTTACATTCTTTGTGTCTGGTGGCAACAGATGCATCCTCGTTATCACCGTACCAAAACCATTCTTCTCTTACTTCCCACGCAAACGTATTAACACCAAACCCCTGATTCTTCATCCACAAATAAAGCATAGTAAGAGATTGGATGTCCGGATAGTAATGTCCCGAATCAAAGTTGATTGCCTCTATAACCCCATTTTTGCCAATGTATATTTCACCGGCGCCCAAAACCGGCCGTCCAGCAAGAATTGAAGAGTGTTTAATTTCTTTTACACCGTAATGGCCTTCGTCCCATTTATTGTCGACGATGTAAAAGGTTGATTCCATATCCCACACGTAGATATGTGCGTCATCTTTTTCGCTTTTGCGAACTTGTTTTCCATTATGTTCATAGCGCGCTATCGTCTGGTTTCCTCCTCCTTTGGATGGTTCAAATCTGATCTTGTGTTCAAGTCTCTCTTCATCTTTAAAAAAAATCACTCTTTCCCGAGGGTTGTCAAAGTGCTGCTTGAGACAGTACTCGTCTCCTTTCATGGGGCTGAATCTTTCATGTTTGGCATTCGACTCTAGTAACCAGGTGCCCGGACCAAAGTCCAACCAATCAAAAAAATGCAAACCACTAAAGCCAGTTGGTTTCTTCCCAGAGTATATCAGATGGTAAGATACTTTTGAGGTGTCCCAGAGAGACCAATTCATTGCCAACAGGAAAAGCGTACGCAATGGGTTCGTGATTGTCTCCACATGACATGAAAGCTATTTCTCCAGTGTTATCATCAATTGGCAGCGTTGGATATCGTCTACTAGAAGCTGGAAAATATTGTTCACTAAGAAACATTCTTGTCCGCAGAATTGGTGTACCCTCAAAGATCAAAGATCTCATGGATGGGTAGACTAGCTTTCAAAAATCCAAGTAGGCGGCCAGAAGAATCCTGCTTACCCAATTGTTCATCTAATGAGGTGTGGGGGACCGCATCAGTCTTGTCACCCGATTCTTCAAACTCAAATGTAAATTCTTGCCTTGAGCATTCTCTGCTGGTGAGAATAAAGTCATCGCGGATGAGCAATCCTTTGCACGTAGTGTGTTTTTCACCACCCTCGCTCGTTTTCCTGTGAAGCTAATGTGAACATCTTTTGCACAATTTGACGAAACAATCTCATCCTGTCCAATGTTTTGATAGCTGTTACCGCGCAGCTGAGATATGCTGATTACTCGGCCGGTGTCATCAAATTGTATGATACTATCTAGATATTGCCCTAAACCTAAACACATCCGGTACAAGATGTATATCGATGAGATCAGGGGGAAAGTGACGATGAGGTGTTTTATTCTGCCTATTTTGAACATATTTGCTGCTAATTAGTCTGCGATTTTATGCACGAGTAGCGAGGGCACAGCGGGGGCATGACAAAAAACAGTCGAGAGACTCCTTGAATGTAATGCCTTTTCGAATATTCCACATGGGTAGGATACCAATACTCCTTTGTTACCATCGGAAAACAGTTCTCCCTTGCGCTATGTCAGCTTCTTTTGATTTTCTGATTGTTTTGTGGTTGTTCGTCCGCACATCTTATTTAGGCGAAGGCATTAGGCCTGTTGCTAGATATTCCACTTCTTAGATACCTACACCCAGAGTAGAGGACCGCTGGCCTAATTCTAAACAATACTGCTAATCTATTTCTCTGCAATAGTGCGCTCATGATAATTCTAAACATCATTCCATGAATTAGAGTATAACATCACGTACCTACAACATCTTCGTACACGTCACTCATTATTGTTATAATGTCTAAAAGTACGAATCTTCTTCTCAATTCAAATACATGCAGAGTGAAGTGGGCCCTTCCCTTTTCATTTAAAGCATACACACACAGACTCCTCAGTATATTGCATTGTTGACTTCGTTCTTTTGCTAGTTACCGACTGAAAAGCATTCAAAGACTAGGATGCTACCCGCTTCAACCACTGGCCCAGTACCAATGAAACTGTCATCAGAACTTACGACATTAAAAGCAGTCGTGAATTGACCGTCAACAGTAGGAAAATCGCCCGCGTCATCAAAAAGACAATTGCATATAGCAGTAGAAAATGAAAATCCCACTCCGCTTCTGCGGAATTCCTCAATGCTATTGCAATACCTCTGACAACCCTCAGCTGTCAGTGTGTCAGGGCTATTTGTTGTGATTCTATCATAGAATTCGCGATTCGCATCTAAACAAAAACCGGTTCCAACCGAGCTAAATGGAAGAGTTGGACGATTCGTTGGATTGGCCGTAGTAGGATTCGCAGTAGTAGGATTGGCCGTCGTAGGATTGGCCGTAGTAGGATTAGCCGTAGTAGGATTGGCCGTGGTAGGATTGGCTGCTGACTTTGATGATTTCGAGCTGCCCGTCTTTGACGATTTACTGCCGCTGGACTTTCCAGCCTTACCAGATCAAGATGATTCTGGTTTCATCGAGGCCGCTGTAGGACACCCGCATCTAGAAGCAAAAGCGCTGGATACGGCAGACGCCTTGGATGCGGCAGACAACTGGGCATAGGATTTGTTTTTGGTGAGGCCAACGGAGAGGCCTACTACAAGAGCGACCGCAGCAAGTCCAGCGATGCCGATTTTGAGATACTTCTTATTGACTTCCGGCATGATTGATATGATCTGGTGGGGGAGGTAATAAAATGAGACCTATTACCTATTTTAAAAGTTATGACTGGTAAAGGCTGGTAATATGTGTCGTTGCGGACTTACCTAGTCTCGCGTCTCGCTCTCTACCTACATACGATGGCTTTTTTTTGGTGCTGGTGGTTGAGTTATAAGGAAAAGAAAAAGGGAAAAAGAAAAAAGAAAAGAAAAGAAAGAAGGAAAATTTGCGCTGGGCGAAGCAACAGCAATATCTCTTGATTTAATCAACACATTCCAATAATTAGTCATTATCAAAAGAAGAGAATGATCTAGAACGACCATGATGAATCCAATCCACTCTCACGCCAACATGCCGGCCATCTGCCACCCCATCAATAATTGAACCCTATCAATTGTCAATCCACCATTCATCCCACATCCACGAATGCACCTTCCATCAGCCACTCCAACCACTGCATCATCTGCAACGCCAACTCATCCTACCTCCACACCACCCAGCCTAGTACCATACATCGTACCATCCACCCAGTCATCCACTCACCAGTCGTATCCCATGCACTGTCACCCATCCATCCCACTGTATGTACCTCCATGCCATCCATACAAATCGTACCAACCATTGCACCATCAATCCTGCCTATCAACCATCCACCATACTGTGTACCAATGTACAGCCCCTCAGCCACTCCAACCACTGCACCATCTACAACGCCAACTCGTCAAGCCATTACGCAGCCCAGCCTACAACCCATTGCAGTAGGTATCCATCCAGCCACCAGCCAGTCCCATCACATGCCCTACCTCCAAACCATCCTACAGCCCTGCCAAGTATGCATCCGCCCTTGCATCCAACCCACTGTACCATCGTGACATCCATCCACCGCGCCGACAATTGCACCATCCATCCTAGGTGTTATCATGCTACAAAGTAGGGTAAATTAATGCATTGTTTTAGGTTTAGTTGGTATGTTATTCCACTATGATTTTACAATGCAGCAATAGTTTTGTTCGACATTCCAAACACTTAAAGCATTGCAATATCCAACTTCCATACCGATGCAAATCTCCAAGGCATTTATTTCAATTCATGCTGATGGATATCTGATTTCAAAGCCATTTGATTGTTGCATGTGTATCTCCCTGTATCTCCCCCAATCATGAAATAATGATATGCATAATTTAATATCAACATCCCCAAAAGCATCTCCAACGCAATGAAATCAATGACACCATCATTTAATCAATATGCGTATTGCATGTCATCACACGATTCATGGCGGTAACGATTTGCTCTGCAAGCCATTTCATTATTGTTGTGTCTCAGTAAAAATGGAAGATACCGCATCTCATTTTATTTAATTGTAGGATGGTATTTCTACACGATGCAATCAATGTCGCTGTTTCGCCAATGCCTGTACTACTATTCCAAATTGAAAATAATCTACAGACAAAAGCATGCCAGAATGCTGCCCATCGTAGAACGAAGGCGCGCGGGGTGCAGATGCTCTAGCAAAAATAATAGCACAGCGGATGCGCTCGTTTTTATCAATTTAGTAAGGGCGTGTTGTGCGGCGTTCGTAGCATTGTCGGTCATTTTGGGATGTCAGAAGCATCATTGGCAAGCATGGTGTGATCCAACGGCTCTCGTAGTCGTAGTAGTTGGCATGGGACGGTGGTGACACACCGCCATCACAGCGGAAGAATGAGTCAAGACATGGTGAAACGATGACACCTCTGGAGGTGAGAGGTGAGAGTGTGTATTGATAGCACACCAGCACTATTATGCGAGAAATGTTAGACGATGACAGATCTGCCGTGGGAGAACGTGTGTAAATGCTGTTTATTTGCCAGTATGGCGGGGCGGCTTTTCTCCATGATGGTGGCGATGTTGCTCTGATATTATTTTGTTCTTTTGTTCGATATATGCTGATGCTGAGCTAGCGACAGCGGATAATATGTGAGAGTAGACGATGTCAATTTTTCCCAACAGCCAAGAAACCCGGCCTTTGCGGAACTACTCATCAACGACCTCTTCTTACGGACGTACCTCTTTTGCCTCCTTTGATTTGATGACTTGTTTTTCTTCTTCTTTGCGGCACTTTTCTGAGTCTGTAATACCCAAGCTGCTGGTGATTGCTTGCGCTCTCTCTTGGGCTTAGTAAATAGTTTGACGTCGTGTCATATAGGGATTACAAGTTTTATATGAACGAGTTTCATGGTACAAGTTTGTTACAAACTTGGCTCTAAGTTTGCATCCCCTTTTTGCTTTTCGAGTTTCTAATAATAAGTTTGACTCCCGCGTGTCAATTGAGCCACTCATGAGTTACTCCCGCCATATTTTGGGTTCCCGTCAAGAT